>JANSTR010193702.1:0-15520 GCA_025434805.1 Antipathozoanthus remengesaui | reverse complement strand
GGGGGACTCATACTAAAAACAGTTATTAGAAAATGTATTTTTTCAAAAGTCACCATGCAGTCGGTCCAAGTATATATTCAATAATTAAGTCCATTGTTTGGTGACGTTCTTGTTGACGGGTAGATCGGCGCATCGTCACTGCTTAAACCCTCTCGTCAGCCTGGCAATATTTTTCCTCAGATCAGGGAAAGCCGTTGGTTATGTCACACGAATAATGTGTATTTTCACTGCAGAATTAGCAGGGACAGACTCAGTCTCTCCAACTTTTCGTTAAAATAAAAATAAAAAACCGCATGCAAAAAATTCCTGATAAGAAACCGGATGTTTTCTCATTTGGCCTAAATTTTCAGACTCAGGAAGTAAAAATGATAGTTTCTGAGTTTAGGCCAGTGAACACTGAGTACTTCGTGTATATTGTCTATACATTTCCGCAAATGTCGAAATACCAGTTTTTTTTTAAAAGGCCACCCTGCCACCCAATAAGCCCACCCAAGTTATTTCAAAAATGCAATTTTCAAAAATTTCCCGCGTAGCATGTCCCCGGATCGTACCCTCCTAGAAACTTTCGTGCCAACGGCGCTCACTCGGCCATATCCCGGCATGGGCCTACAAAATTTTTAGATTCTGGCCACGCCGCTGCTGGATATCGTCAATATCGGATACAGTTCATTGAGCGATCGCGAGCAGTTTCTATACATTTTCTTACACTAATTCCTCTATTTCTCCTCAGTATATAAGCCCACCAAAAACCCCTTAATAAAATAATATAAACCATAATCTTTAATCCACAATTTTATTGTATTTGTGTAATACTAACACTGACATTGGTTAGATATATGACCTGATGAGGTACCGGGTTCAATGAGGGTTGAACTTTGTGCAACCTCCTTTCGCCACGTCCTCTTGAGTTGTGGGAACCCATGCGCATATATGCGATTCTTCCACGTAATCTGGTCTCCAATTTCCGCGTCATTTGCTATTTTCCCGCATAATTGACGTTTGACCTATTCTTCTGGACGCATAATCTGATCTCAAATTTCCCCGTAATTTGCTACATATAATCTGGACACTAGATTTGCTACAAGTCGACTGCCTTGACATGACTCGCATACCGTATGCCTTGTTGTTGAGGGGAATATCTTCGGTAGGAGCTTATTGTAGGAGGGAAATTTGAGTTTAGAAATCAGCCGGGCTAAAAATTGGAGGGAAATTTGTATCTGAAATTTTTCAATGTGCAACATCATAACTAGAAATCGTACGGTATGGTAATTCCTCTGAACATGTCAACTTTTTACACAACAACAATAAACTTTATTGCAAATGAAATATTAACTCAAAGTTTACTTTGTCTAGCTATGGATGGATCGAAGGAATACAAGGCAAGAGTGAACTACATAAAGGACAATAAAGTTTTTGAAACACTTCTTACAGTTGCACAGTGGTTCAGCGTACGGAAACGTTGTTTTATAAATAAGAAGGCTTGATCATAATTTGCTTTGGTTTATGTTGTGTTTGGGGGCAATTCCCAAATATAAGTCCCTGGGCTTATACAACAAATTTGGTACTTTTGGGGTGAAAATCCTTGACTATAACCATTTCACTTGATTTTATATGACAGGAAAATGGTTTAGGATGGACTTGTGCGAGACACCGTCCGACGTTTTCTTTCACATTTTGTGGACTACCTCGATTCAATTGAACTCTGTCAGTCAAATGAACCACCTGAGGCCACCCATAATTATAACGTCAGCCGTCAAGTACTCTAATAAAACCACAGACGTAAACGCTGTTAAAGAGTTCTTGATGGAACAAAACAGAGGACCACTGCAGATTTCCCGTACTTTTAGCAACGACCAGCCTGTTGATGTTCCCCTAGACCCCCACTCAGCAATAGCAGCAAAACAAAGGACCCATCAACCTCACACTAGGCCTCGTATTTTTCAACAAGTTCTATCATAGTTGCCGACGTACCTGGTCGTAGCACAAGGGAATTTGTATTATAGTGATGGCCATCACTGTATTTTGCTTCCAACTATGGGAAACTTAAGTACTCTGTGTTTTTACGTGAGCAAATGTTCATTGTACTATGAATAAAATACATTCCTCGACAGATTTATGGGTGAGTCACCTGGTAACTTCCGCTGGGTACAAGTATTGTATTCATAACTGAATGTAGCAAAAAAGGCCGGAAAATAGTAAAGTGTAAAATTGTACTGTGAATAAAATACATTCCCCAACATATTTACGGGCGAGTCAAATGGTAACTTCCGTTGAGCAGAAAGGTCGAAAAATAGTAAAGTGTAAAATTGTACTATGAACATTCCCCAACAGATTTACGGGTGAGTCACCTGGTAACTTCCGCTGGGTGCAAGTATTATTGTATTCATAACTGAATCTAGCAAAAACAGGCCGGAAAATAGTAAAGTGTAAAATTGTACTGTAAATAAAGTACTTACCCAACAGATTTACGGGCGAGTCACCTGGTAACTTCCGCTGGGTACAAGTATTGTATTCATCACTGAATGTAGCAAAAAAGGCCGAAAAATAGTAAAGTGTAAAATTGTACTGTGAATAAAATACATTTCCCAACACTCAGGCAACAGATTTACGAGCGAGTCACCTGATAACTTCCGTTGGGTAGTATTATTGTATTCATAAATTCTTGATTTTTTTTCGCATTCCTGTAGGTTTTGGTCAGTATTTAAGATATTGAAAAACAGTAATATAATTCATGTTATACTTATCGGGTTATGCTTCCATTTAGCCTTTGCCAAAAATTATGCAAAGTTACCAGGCTGCACCACGTGGAGGTAGGAAGTAAAGCCGTCCATCCAATGTGTGCATAGTGTTGTGTGAGGCAGTTCTCGTGGCCCTTGTATTTGTCCGTTTGTTTTCCTTCTGTCTCTCTGCCATCCGAGAAACCATTTTAGTTAGCTGGTAACGAGCCCGTCAGAACGCAATGTATCATGGTACGCGGCCCTTTTTGTGTCGATGGCAAAATATATCTTATATATTCGTTGATGGCAAATACGGTATTGTTTGCCTGTGGAAGTTTTCGCCAGGGTTACGGACGATTGAGTGTAGAGTCTCGAGCGTGAACTAGGAAGTTAATGTTCGTTCGTCACCACACTGCTTTGCCCGTTGCCGTGTGATCATATCGTCCCAGTTTAGCTGAGGGAAGTCGCACATATCGATTTGTTCCACGAGAAACGTCAATCTGACGTTTGGGAGTGGGGGGGGGGGGTTCTTGGCTGTGACGTTTCTCAGTGAAAGATCGTGGGAAAAATCGATAATTTGGCAAATGAATTTGTATGTAAAGGCGGAATGCAGGAATGTAACATGTTATCCATAAATAGTGCCGAAAGTGGAAATATAACATTGCTTTTGATATTTTTAAAATAATGTATTGTAGTCTTGAGTGTAGCAGATGTCATGATTATGACAAATCGAGTCACGCACAGTTGGGTTACGTACAGCAGACTGTTTGTAGATTGTTTTATTGTATATGCATTTGGTGTATCTTCATACACACAACAAAAAGGCCATCAAACCGTTTTTCTGCATTTTCAATAGAGGAAGTGTTGTATATTTCCGTTCTATCAACTCCGGCTATCCATATTTAATATACTTACACATACTTATGTTTAATATTAGTTATCTTCATCCCCTAGCAATTATTTGTTTGTTAGTGGGGTGCCAGTAGTAAGCACTTACATAATTCTTTTTTACATCCTTTTTACGTATCCTTGTCTATGCTATATTTTTCCAAAAAAAAACAATCCTCCACCCCCCTCCCCCTCCTCCTCCACCATAACTAATTGATTACTCCTTAAGGCCGTCACACACAAGACAATTTCGGGCCCAGTGCTCTGGCCCGCGCCACAATTCGGAAATATTGAAAAGGTTTCAAGTTGAAAACTAGTTGCGAAGAAGAAGCTGTTACCTTTCGTCCTTCTCAGGAGTATATTGAATTTTATTATACCTCAATGACAAACCGTACCAATCATATGTCTGCATTTCATTCACGTGCACTGCCAATCCAATATTGACGATGTTGAACAACATCATAGCACGTGATTTAGTGTTGGGGATATGCTATTACGGTTTGTAAATAATTTGCTGTTCATATGATGTAATTTTACTATCACTGTTGTACTGGCAGTGTTTGTAGTGACCGTCCTTCGACTGAATCATGGCCAACTCTGCAGCATCGATTTATGAAACAAAAGTCAAAGTCAGTGAATCAAAGTCAGTGTTTCACTGTTTGCAATTTTCTTCGGCATAACAAAAAACTTATTGGATTCATCCTCGCCCAATATGGAAAGATATTTAAGCCTGGACTTGTAAGATTAGGCTCGACCTGCGGTCTCGCCCAATATGGAAGTCTCGACTTTCTAAAAGTATCTTTCCATATTGGGCTTGTAAAATATTTGCAGCGTGATCACTTGACAAATACTGCTTCGCTATTGGTTATAAAACCGTGTTCTGCTTTCCGAGACTTCCGACGAATTGTCGTTCTCCAAATTTTAAAGCGTTTTTCCTTAACGTCCACTGGCAACCCCCGGAATCCCCCGCCCACCTCTTAACGTCCAATGGACGTTAAGCGGTGCCAAATTAACACGGCGTTCTAAAATTGATTTGGCACCGCTCAACATTCGATTAAGGGAGGGGGGGGGGGGGTTCGAGGGGTTGCCAGTGGACGATAAGGAAACGCTTTAAAATAGTGGAAACGCTATTCATTTGTTGAAATAATTGAATCAACATGCTTTATAAAGTTAAATCAATGTAGATATTTTAAAATATATCATCAAGTTCAATTGAGACTGTCGGTTCACTGCACTGAGGTCTACGAAGTCGGAGTAAGTATCCGAGGTGGCAATCGTAATAAACCTTTTTTATAGCAGGAACTTCGAACATTACCGTATTTCAAACATTTAACGGTTTGTAAATCCTTAAGTATTATCACAGGCAGCCCAAGCTTACAGTTTGTGTTCAACGGTCGCATTGTGCGATTTGTACATATAGACTTTAGTTTGTATGGGAACTCCTGGATCGGGTGATTTTATAAGACTTTTTAAATTTGTGTGGGAATTCACTCGATTTCTAAAAAATATATGATATTGTTATGATTGATGACTTACCTCTTGTTTAGCGTGTACTTGTCTGTTCTGTGTAGTTTTGGGGGCATTTGGAGCCATTTTGAGCGATTTATCAACGGTTAGGTTCCCCCTTCTGGCGCAAAATAAATGCAATGCGACCGTTGAACACAAACTGTAAGCTTGGGCTGCCTGTGGTTGCCTGTGGTACTACATCACTACACGCGACGGCGCAAGAGTGGATCCCAGGCTTCGCTCGGTATTTTGGAGATCTGGGCCCGGTTGCTCAAAGCCCGATTAGTGCTAATCCTGGGTTAACTCTATAGGTTTTGTTAGCAGCTAATCCAGGATTAGTGCTACTCGGGCTTTGAACAACTGGGCCCAGAACATTAAAAGCTCAAGATTGGGCTTTTCTAGAGAACGTCAACGCCGGAACATAAACTAATTTGATCTTAGTTTAGTTTTAAATATGAACGCTTCTAATTTTTATCACTCACACACCTTCACGAAATACACAAAGAAGCAAGATAACTGGATTCACTTGTTTCAGCTCCATCGACCCTATTCAGGCACGTCAAACCACTCCCACAATGCACTCTAATCTTCGAGGGGGGTACTGTGTGACTTGACAATGGAGTTTTACGATGGAGCGGAAACGTGAAAGTAGTAGCCGTGCACATGCTTTGACAAAAAACATTTATCAAGCCTTTAATTATTAGTTTAGCTTATCTTGCACAATATTGTAAATAGTTTTCACGTCATAAGTTTCACTTTCAATAATTGTAAATAATTTCTCTTTTAAAGAATTCACAGATTTTATGTAAAACAGTTTCTATAACTGATAAATATGTGATTTTTTACCGTGTTTTAAAGTTTACCTATCTATCTATCTATCCCAACCTATCTGGGCGGGTTGGTACAACGCACAAGAAAATCAACCACGCGCCGTTTGACAAATCAAATTTTCACTCTGTAAGTTAGGAAGAAGTTGAAGCTTGGAGGGTTAGCACTTTATCGGAGCATAATGCAGATAATCCGACAAAAATCTAACGCTCATGCGTCAGTTTTCTTAATGGGCCGCGGAGTGGAAATTGTAAAGTGCTATTAATGTGTAAGTTTAAACTTATCTTGAATTAAAATAATCAAGCTAGGCAAGCAACTACTACTGTAGCCTTTTTCACGCGTAGACTAGTGTATAACGGTGGACTGTGACGGCTTAGGTGCCGCCCGATTGTGTTTGTCCACACATGTGGTAGGTTATACCTCCCCCCCGTCAGGGAAAATTTATCAACCAATTTTTGCTTAATTTCATTATACGTTTTAACAGTTAACAACAACGGAACAATCAAAAATGCCAAAATAATGTGAAATGTGATAGCAATTTGTCATTCCGTCCAAGAGATCTTTTGGTATTTGTCTGCGTAAAAGTATATAATACACATACCGCAAGCATCAAAGTTCGTACGTTTTGCCTCATCCATCTTTCCTATTTACTCAGTTGGAAGCAAGAAGAATCCGGGCAAGTCCTGCCAAGACATCAAGGAGCACGGTGGAACGGTTACCGGTAAATACTACATCAGACTGGGAGGAGAAACACTGCAGGTCTACTGCGATCAAACCACGGCAGAAGGGGGCTGGACACTAGTCTACAGTTACACCTTCACTGATTTTGTGCATTTTGGAGAAGGATCAAACGCAGTCACTCCCCGCCCAAACTGGCCTTCACCCGGGAACGTTAGTTTATCAACCACTCATCCAGTTAGGTAATCATCAAACATTGGTTTTCATTGACGACCAAAACATTAAATACGCCTCGTGTCTTGTCTTAACACATTATCTTTTTGATGAATAAGTTTTTCAGCTTGGAAACATATTTGGGAAGATTTATCACTGTTACCACAAGCTTTTACTCAGAAGAAAAAATCTTCTGAGTCCCTAACGGGAATCGAACCCATGACCCTCTGATTACCGGTCAGATGCTCTACCCACTGAGCTACAGGAACTCACGTGGAGAACGGGTCACTTAACTTGGTTCTGTAGATGGAACACTGGGTATATGTCCTGCTAACTGCTGGCTCAATATATCCGTATGGTGAGTTAATAGATGATGAATAAATTTTTTCAGCTTGGATACGTATTGGGGAAGGGATTTATCGCTATTAAACTTATTCATCAAATATTATCTATAATTATTCAAAATGACTACGGCGGTATTGACAAAGTAGATACAAATTTGATGTTCTACACCATGTAAAAGTAGATACTCTGCAGGTAAATCTCCGCGATATTCTAAGATTGTACCGTGTTTGCTTATTTTTTTATTTGGAAGCAATTGATGTAGCCTATTTCCAGGATTCTCATCTATTAACTTAAACAGTTTCTTTGTAATAGCATTATGGTGATCTTTGATGGAGATAAATTATTTGGCGATACTTAGTTCTTCGGCATAGGGTTACCAGGAAAGATACAAGATAAGGTTCTTTTCTGAACACTCTTAAGGTCAGCATGTAAATAGTTGGGCAGGGAATGATGGGATCTGGACATGCGCAGTCTAGTGATGACCTAACACATACACAGTAATAAGCAATTAACGATATCCTTAGGGTCTACCTGAGCACGCTTTAGTTGTATTAGAAAATACGATTTTCCAAGTTTTTCTTAACTAGCTGTTCAGCATGATCATTTCAGTAAACCTAGAGTTAATGGTTACTCCCAGTATCTTTAGCGCTTGTTGTTCGTGCATTGGGTTTGCCGTCAACATTTGCCTCAGGGAAGTGTGTAAGTTGACAGTGAATAAAGATGATAATAAGTAGTTTCGTCTTCCTTCAATTGAGCTGCAAAAAAAAATTTTCTTGGACTATTCACCGACATGATCAACCACCTGTTGTCCCTTGCTTTGTTGACCCTTTTGTATGGTCGCTAATACGGTAGTATCATCCACATATTTCCACATGTTTTTAAAAAATGTCGGTAATTGATCATGACAGATTGTTAACCATAAACAGGAACAACCAGGGACCCAACCTGGTCACTGGGGGTACACCATGTGTAACCCTACCAAGCATTGACAGACAGTCATTATATACCAAGTTTGAACCTTTGTGATCTGTCTATAAGAGAAAATTGATGACCCAATCAATGATGCTTTGCGGGTGTCGACCTGTTTCATTTTGGCGACCAGGTACTATGATCTATCAGATCGAAGGCCTTTCGGTAAAAAAAATAACCCTTACTGAGGCGCCATTACCATTTGTTGCTTGGAGCCAATTATGCACCATACTTCTAAGCGCCAGCGTGATAGAAGAGCTGGAAATGGTACCAAACTGATTAGCGTCCGACATTTTCTTCAGCGCTGGGCTGAACAGGAAGTTCCAGTATAAAAGTAATAGCTCGTCCCTATTTTTTCACCTTGGAAATGTAAATTTGAAATTCAATATGCACTGAACAGTAGACAAAACAAATGTGCCAACATTGTAGACTAAATGTTGAAGGCAGAGATCAAAAACGCGAGAGGAAAGTAAACAAAAGGAAAATACAAACACTTTGGTACAACTTGTATTTGTTGGACTAAGAAACGCACTTGCTTTCACATTTATATTTTACATGTTATTTATTAAAAATTTCGCGATATAACATGGCATGTCACACAGCTCTGACAGAGTTGCCAGCGCGACGGTGGCTAATTGGCGAAGGAACCTAACAACGGCCTGGCCACGAAGTACCTTTTATACTGGAACTTCCTGTTTAATGTAGACATAGACTACAAGTCTTCTGCGATCGTCGAGAGGACTGTTGTTAGAGAAATTGGCCTCAGTTCTTTCTTGGGATATGTGACTTGCTTTACCTTGGGGGAGGGGGGTAATATCTTCCAGCTTCCAGACGGTAGGCAAATTTCGCCGATTTTAAATGAATAACTAAGAATGTCAGTTGCTGGTTGCGCTATGAGTTCGGCATACCCCTTTAGCACTTGGTTTCACTTGGGTTTTAAACTTCAATTTATCTATAGCTCTTTTCTAACCATAACCCTATTTTTCAAAACCACTGTTTCTTGTATCCGGCTCTCTGAGCGCAATTTCCATCCCAACTGAATTTCATAAAACTCGATCATTATTATATCTATCATACCTGAAGAACTCTCAAGAAGTTCAAAGCTGAAATTACTTGTTATAAAAGCTATCGAGAACGAGTCCCAGTAAGTATAAGACTACACTAAAATATTATTGACGGAAATGGCGAAAGAAAGAAATATCTTACCCCGGTTGAACAGATCAGTGCTACTCTGTCAACTGAGCTACAAAGCCACATGCAGATGGAAGATGGTGAGGTGTAATTAAGATGGATAATCAGTAAGGTTTGAAACACTGGCATCTAAATACGCTGATATAGTGTTGTGATTCTTATAAAAAATAGTTTGCCTTTACAAATACCCTAAAAACATTAACTGAAATATTGCCTGTTCTTTTGTAGAATGATTTCGATTTTCCTCAATTGTTGAAAATGTACAGAGTGTGTAAATGATTATACATACTTGAAAGAGCTTATTGTAAAAGTAATATATATATATATATGGGCAGTGGCTAGTCCTTGCTTGGAGCCGGTCTAGAATGAAGTAGTAGGGCGTCTCCTTCCCTCCACTAGCCTGGGTGGGCACCTTGGGCAAGTGTCAGTACAACCTATAGCCTCCCTCGACCAGGGTTACGGTTTGGGCAGGTAGAGCTCAGTAGCCTTGGTAGGCTGTCTACCTAGGAAGTTGATCATCCGAATTGAAACAAAGTCTGTCTCAGCGAATTTGGCGGAAGAGACCCGAAATATAGTCCAACGGTGGTCAATATGTAGGTGGCCCAGCAACACACTGTGGAATGTGAAGGGCAGACCGGAGCATAGAGAAAGGTCTGGCCATCCACTGCAGCCGAAAAAGTCCCCAGACGTAACAATGTCCTCGTGCCACTGGATCCTGGCTTCCAAGGCCGAGAGAGTGGGATCGTCCCTGTGCAACGGTTTTTCCACTATAATATCATTCACGCACAGGCTACATCGCACACCTCATTTTGTGCTATGTTAACGTCATTCTCACTGTTGAGAGACAACCCATCATATATATATGATCATATATATATAATATATCATATTGTTATATATATTTATATAACAAAACTCAACTAGGTAAACTTCTTTTCTATAACTATTGTGGTACATATATTGCTTAAGAAACACAAGAGTTTAAACTAATTGTGAGCTAATTATGATGATATCTTACTGGTATGATGTTATTGGCTTCCATTTTGGATTTTCTATTTTTAGTAATGTGACATCACTAGTGACGCCACAACTTATTAAAAATTTCCTCTCTTAACAAAGGTGGTCTCCATAAGTATAAAATAAAATTTCCGAGAGTTGTAATTGAAATAAACTAAGAAAGACCAAAAAATAACATTAAAATTACTCAAAACATACAGCTTAAAATGCGGTTGCCATGGCAACATACTAGCCCAAGACACACATTCAACGCCATTAACAAATTCCCTGATAAATAATTACACTGTTTCTTCAATGATGGTTTTAGTTCTCTGATATAAAACATTTCATAAATAAGGCAATCCATTTTCCTTTGACATTATTTTAAAAATTCTAAAATGTTCGAAAATATTATTTGTGTTAATGCCGTGCGTGTCCTTTGATGTGTTTTCCGATCTCCTATGTCTTATGTTCTTCAATGCGTTGATGAAGGTGTCGGCATGTATATCCGACATAACCTGCATCACACAGGTCACACTGGAATTTATAAACAATGCACTGTTGGCTTACGAGGAGTGGTTTGCTTTCCTTGCTCTTTTGATCTTTTAGTTTTCGACTTGTGAAAACCGGCTGAGATCTTTCAGTTGACGTCAGACAGAATTCGCTGATTATTGATCTTTGAAAGGGGGCACGACTCTAACAGGATTATCCTTTGCAATAGACTGTTGTTATGTCGACATGTGACATCAAAAATTGTGATAACAGTGTAAGTTTCATATCCATATCATTCATAATTTAGAAAAAACGGAGAGGGGGGTGGGGGAGTAATAAACACAGTCTGAATAGTGTTAATCCTCCGACGACCAAGCTATTTTTCATAACAAGTTGGTTGCACATAAAAGATCAAGATTTGGCATGTAATTAGCTTATGATTAGCTAATTACTTTTCATAACAACAATCAACTTTTAATTCGGATATTTCGCTGTGGCAGCAGCCTTTCACAACGTGTCCGCCATTTTGGCCGCCATCTTGGACTTTTCAAAACTTATTTTTCAGCAAAACTTCGGCAAATTTTCTTGAAATTAGTAGAAAACATGTGTCTAAAACTGAAATAGGATAATAATAAAAAACAGGGTGGAAAAAAAGAATTTAGTTAAAAAAATTATAGCTTTCACATTCAAACTCTAAATTGCATAATTAATTTGGCATAAATTATATATGATGACGTCATACAATTAACGTCAAAAGTGCGTTTATTAGCGAACAACAGGTTCGTTTTGATTGCTTCAAAGCTGCGATTATTAGGTCAGAAAAGCCTTGGGGGGAGTCCATTTGACCCTCGCCCCCCCCTTCCTTGGACAATCGAGTGTTAAGGACATACAACACAACTGTTTGTCCTCTGCATGAACACATTGACAAAGTACGACTTGAAGGGTCCGTTCGTTTAGGACTATTCCGGAATAGGAATACATGGATTCCTTGGAAGAGCTGTTCGTTAGGGACTATTCCGACTATGGGTTACTTGGAAGATGGTAATAAAATATTGCGGAATATTCTAAAATGCATTCCTATGCCGGAATAGACCCAAACGAACGCACCTTAGGAAAACTTATTATGCTAGCTTAGTGATAACTGAGTTCATGATTTGAAGTTTGGATTTTATGGTCTTACAAGTCAGCCAATTATGTAATAGCTGTATATATACCCATTTGGCATATATTTTTTTATTCGACTCTGACGATAACGCACATGTTGTTGAAAGATCAGAGACAATCTGCATTCCTTCTCTGGGCTGCTCGCACCCGAAAGATAACTCGCCAGGGTTCCCACTTATAACTGTCTATCAAATAATTGAGACATTAGTAAAATCTTTGAAACTCAACATTGTTGCTTGCCCAAAACTTCGTTTTACTTAGTGTAATAAGCAAATTAGTAACTTGAAAGCAATCCATAACAAATATATATACACTGAACTTGTTGGCTTGATATCCACTATATTTCAATTGAGGGCAGTCGCAGTTAATTTTTATGACACCATAACAAATTTCTCAATTGTTTGAAATACTGAAACAGTTTCAAATATAAAGTGAAATATAATTATTTAAAAGTGTCTACACTCGGTGTAGTTTAGAGACAATTTTTTTGTAACATTTTTATAGTTAATCATTTTCTCAAGAGCGTTTATTTCATGTTTGTTACCTAACAGCCTCTTGGATCTATTAAATATACAATTTAATAAATTTCAAGAGTTATTTACAATCTATCGTAGCATTATAAAGTTTCTTTATTTAACGAGATAAAATATACACTGGTCTTAAAGAACCCTGAGCACCGTTACCAAGAACGCTTTGCAGGCACGGTCAACAGAGTATTTTTGATGCCCTTGAAAATAATGTCGGAAATGCTTTAGCAAAATCTGTTTCCATCGTCGTTGTTGTGTTATTTTTAACCTTGAATTCAGCATTTATATATAATTTAGTTTTCGTTTAGTAAATATAGGCAAATATTTTACTTTGGTTAGATAGCTTTGTTTTAAAATCACCGAATGAAACGCGCAGGTGGAAGACTTTGCAAGTGCGAGGAAAACAACAAGATCTTACTCCAAAGATCAAACCACAAAAGATGGAAACAGCGATAAAAGGAAGTTGGGTTTGAAAGAAAAGCCAATTCCTAATTGCCACGTATCTTCTCGAAATTTGTACGTTGTTCGCTTCGTCAGACACCGACAAAAGAAGCAGTATAAATTTCAAGACGAGATCTAGATGGTGCCAGTCCCGACGAAACAACAAATAGTATTACTATGGCTGAATACTCAACATTTTACACACTAGAAAAGTTACAAGTCCAACTAGTATATCTACAGCAATACCAGAAAAGGGGTATCCTATAGTACGTCAAGGACACTAAAATTGATGTTCTGTTTAACTTAACTCGCATCTTAACATGGCACGTTGTTTGTTACATGTATATCAATGCATATTTCACAGTTAAATGTAATATTTTGTGATTCGGTTTAAAACTAGCAAGTCCAGAGTCATGCTTTTCAGTGCGATACTTGCTGCAAAAAGTTGACTTTTAGCCATATCTACTTTCACTCAAACTAGTACTAACTCTGACACCTTCAACAAAGCCTTATGCAGGCGTGCCTAATTACCTAACACCTCCATCACGCTATTTCTAGTATTTGCAATCAAAACCGTAAGTTGAGTTTAGTTGCAGCTACTGAAAAACTCGTTCCCGACGACACAAGATATAACGAAGTCTGACGACAGAACACAGGAGAAGTGGGTGGGGTTGCCTTTTTGGGTTCGGTTTCGGTTTCAGTCGCCCTTTTACACGAGCGCCAACCTCCACAACATGCAGCCACAACAAACTGATTTAGTTACACCAATCACGGCTAACTTATTCGTTCTGACTGCCACGATCAATTCGGTATCGTGAGTTTTTATAAACTCTCTTTTTCCCCCTGTTGCAGGCAGGAGTATGTAGCGAAGCTGCGGTTATTCGTCACTATTAAAATCGACGCAAAACTGACAGATCTGTTCGAGACATTCAAAGAAAATTCGAAAGAGCCAAAGTACTATTCCTCGTCTTTTGCGAAACATTCACTCGATCGGGATAAAACGCAAGGGAATTGTGAACATTTTAAGAGAGGCAATAATTGTGTCTAAATCAGAAGGCTGGATTTCTTCAGTAGACCCCTTTTGTGTTATTGTGCTACATATGCTTGTAATTGGATAGAATCGCTTCACACCTTTCCGAATAGTAAATATTTCTCAGTTTTCCTGCAACTTGCCTCGCATCTACCTAGAAAGTTCCATCGATGGATATTACACAAGAAATTTTACTGTTCTGGAACTTGCTTTGCGAGAAAATAAAAAAACTCGCTAAACCTTTACTTTCTATATGTATTAGTTACCAGAATTTTGTGGCAATCGGTCTCAATTTTGAAGGGGGCGTAAAAATCAGCTTGTTGGGGCCATGCGTTTAGTAAAGGGACAGAAGTATTCCTCCCTTACCTTTTGAGGACTGAAATAAGCTATTTTTTGTTAATACAAAATGCCAAGTCTTCGAAATTGTACACTCACTGATTTATTGGACATCAACGTCCTGATTTTATAAGTTTGGACTTTAACGAAGGCTTGTTTAGTAAACTGTCGATAATTTTGTAAAATTTAACCATAGTAGGATTAGTGCAATACATATTGCTGTTGCATTCTGGATTTAAGGTAGGACAATAGTAATAATAATAATAATAATAATAATAATAATATTGTTAAACAATTATAGGCTAAAAGTTAAAGTTTTAACTTTTTAGCCTATAATTTGTTTAACATTTTACATAAGCAAATATTATGACAATAATAATAATAATAAAAAAATAATAATAAATTATATTTCTAGTGCCTATTTCTAGACTTAATCAGAGACAATGATTTGCAAAACGTATAGCACTAACATGCTATATGCTAGAAGAAACTAACATGTAAATGAATAGCTACAAAGTAAATAAGTTTTCATATTCTTCCTAAAATTAATTATATTGGTGTATAACCGTAAGGAATTAGGAAGTCTGCTCCAAAGTAGTGGGGCACAGATTGAATATGCCCAATCTATAGTTGATCGCAGTGCCATCCAGTTTGTCACAGGAACGAAGAGCCTGTCTGTTCTAGCAGGTCTCAAGCCAGGTCTTGTTGACGTGCATCTCGTGAGCAGATTTATGATGTAAGCAGGAACGATAGAGCTAGAGAATATTTTCAAAATTTTGCGATTCTCTAATGTCACTTTAGTAACATGGGGTCACGTGATCCCGAACCTTTAAGCAATGAATTAGAAGGGGGAACTGTTTAGAACAATATGTTGGTTGGCAATCGAGATGACCGTACAGGATGGAGTTGCGGTAGTCAATTCGAGAGAATATAATGTTACGCACGAGTAATAAGGAAAACACTTACAAACCCAGCAAACTCTCTTAAACTACTTTAATAGAGTTTGGAAATTTGATAAATACAAAATCTAAAGGTTATGTTAGTGTATTCTAGCCTAGTTTGTCTAAATTAGTCTTAGCTTGCCTGGATAGCTGAAGCTGTTGCTTTTCTTAATCTTGAAACTTCCTGTACAATTTGTGACTTCACTAAGATTCGATTAAAACTGGGACTGAAATTGGATTGACGCGAGGTCCTTATAT
>JANSTR010193591.1:0-13553 GCA_025434805.1 Antipathozoanthus remengesaui | reverse complement strand
TCTGGATTCTCTCTGCTTCCTCCTTCTCTTTCCTCTCGGCCTCTGCTCTCTGGATTCTCTCTGCTTCCTCCTTCTCTCTCCTCTCGGTATCTGCTCTCTCCCTTCTTTCAGCCTCCTCTCTCTCCCTCTCCTCTTCCTCCCTTTGTTCCCTCCTTTTTGCCTCTTCTTTCTCCTTGGCAGCTGCTTGTTGCTCTCCATCTGGTTAAAGAAACACAGAAAAAGAATAATGATTTGGTGTAATCGTCAGTCCTTCTCAAGTTGTGGTATCATTGATAGATAATGATGTTATTTTAACAATCCATCTGCGAAGCCTTCGCATTTTTTTAACTTGTCTTACTAACTGCATTTTAAAATGGATCTCCTTCTCCTCCTATATAAACAATATATGGAAGAACTGTGTATGACTAACCTATACATTTTAGACATCAACCAGTTTTATCTTTATCTTCAATTTTATCGTTATCGTTTTCTACCACCTTGGGAACAACAATTTTAAACTTATTGGAATCATGATTCCACTGTCACAAAGTTTTATCAAAATTTCCGCTTCTACCGTCGGGAAAGTATGTTTCTTACAATATTAAAAGTTTAAATTCTATTTTTTCCAACGATCAATAAAGATGTAGCTACTGCCTTACCTTGTGCAATCAAAGTTGAAGTTTCGTCAGTGATGTTTAAGAATGTTCCTCTGAATGAAACCTACAAAACAATTATACAATAAATGCATAGACGAAACCAAATTTGTGATTTATCTAACTATTACCCTTTCTAACATCGAAATGTGTCAGATTCTTGCTTAACAGTGAACCCCTTCACAAATTTCTCTCTTCCTTCTATCACAGATCCCAACATTTAAACCCTATCATTCTTCCATTAAGAATTAACGGGTTACTAACGAACAGTACAATTATTACACAATTTAACGCTTTCTCTATGCTACTAACTATTTCATCTATCCCCAATGCGCTTCCCTTCTATAAATATAATATCTTATATTATACCACTTCCTATATGCCCACTCTGATCTCTCCTCTGTTTTGGCCGTGTCAACCCGTAGTGCAAAATATTTTTATAAACGTACTTCCTCTGCAAGAGCTCTTAGCTCTGTTGCGGTCTTCTCTACTAGGTTCAGGACCTCCGAGACTGGTATTTCTGAGCTCGGCCGGCAGTATTCATTGTTAACGTTGACAAGCGCAAAGAACAATGGCAGGCGATTTAGGAATTCGTTGCTACCCAGCCAGTCATATATTTCCTGTAGAGAAACAGTTTAATTTTTAAAATTTTTCAAATGTATTCAGATCATTTTATTTAAGTAACTTGAATTATTACATTTCACATAGTTGATATTTTGTTTCGTGTTACTTTATCAATAAAAATGATCTTATATTTTGTAGGTAGATGTTACGCTTTAATTAACTTTATTATTATTATTATCATTATAATTATCATTATTATTATTATGATCGGTTACTGTATTCTGATGTTTTATTTTGAACATGAACATGTCACCCCATTTCACTCATAATTTGTTGGACTTGATAACACCATACAGTTACAGTGGAATCAAGTGATAAATTTCAGAATTAACTGAGTTGCTAATTAAAGCACTGTCATGAGTTGCACAATTCTATACCCTGTTCTAGACAACAATTCCTGTGATTTATACACCTTGTTCTAAACTGGATGGTCTGAAAACCATACCCTGAACAGCGACACATACCCGTATAATCAATATATGGGAGTGCCCCCCCCCGGATGGTTACACACCAGTAAGCCTTTGTTGACTGCCTGCTGTTTGTGCAGACACACCTTGTCCACGGCTATTGTCAGGTAGTGCTGATGTTGTTGTGGAGGCGGTCCTGGCAGCTGTCGTTGTGGTTGTTGTGGAAGTTACTAGAAATTGTATAAATGTCGAATAAGTATGAATGAAATGTGTCACAATGCTTTTTTGGGCTATAACTATACAATCAAAGGGGAAAAAACTGTTATATCTACCTTGTCTATGTCGCTGGACAAGTAAAATGAATATCTTTTTTGAAGTCGAATTTTGGAATTCATTGAGCAGCGTGCTCCCATCTTGAATTCCCACAAACACACTGTGCATTGCCGTCCCCCGATTTCCGGATTTCTGAATCATGACTCTGAAGAAAAATAAAAGTGAGGTAAAGAATGGAATAAACTCCGTCACCCCAACACAGACAAAAACATACTTAAAACAGTTTGTAGTAAAGAAATAAAACAGCATCTCCAGTTTCAGAATTAGAAACATGCTATGACGCGGGAAAGTGTAGCGGGGGTGAGTATTCTCGTTGCTTTGCGAGTGTTCTACAGCATCATAGCATGTTTCTAAAAGTGGGTAGAAACACAAGCGACGTTGCATTTTGACCTTTTCCTTTTAGGAAATACCCTTTTAGAAAGTTAATATTTAGCGGAGATACAAGAAAATATATTCTTTACATTTGTAAATGCGACAAGGATAGTGTAATATATAAAATATATCCTTATATATTCTTAGGGCCCGTGTAACAGCGGAATTAAAACTATTTTGTGAAGACTGAAGTCATTAAAATGGATATTGACGTTTGCAGACGCGCGTAGGAAGATGAAAAAAGATTTGAAAATAAAGTTTGCTTCCTTCAAATAATGATGTGTGAAACAAGAAACACAGGGACAGGAGACATTTTCGTTTCTCGATAAACATAACGGACCAAAACGCGAGGGTGACCAGGTCCGCTATAGCTAGCGGATTTGGTTCGGAGGGACTAGATCAGCGGGGGACCAAATCCGCTGGGACACCAGAACTGGGCGAGAACGTTTGCTTTATTTTCAAAAATAGAGCACTGATCGAAGCTTTAAGATTATTATTTCTCAATATGTGTTTGAATGAAAAGAAATATCCATTTGAATTCATTGAAGTCCCTTCTTCACTCGATCGGCAATGACTTTTGCGGCACTCCGCAAAGTTCTGGCCCCTATTGATGCCATGAAAAACGGTGTGCGTTCACGGTCGCTTTATATAACTATAATTGAACCGCGGCGGGTGAATTTCACCGACAAAAATTTACTAAGCTTTCTATTTCGTTTGTTTAAACATAATATTAGTATATAATCAGGATAATCATCAAGGATCCATTATCAATATATATAGACGTAGTCGATAAATGGCCCTGCACGACAAAAGGCCGTAGGAAATAAAATTATTCCAAGTGACCTAAAACATTTACCGTACGAGCAGAGATCTCTCAGGGTACCATACAAACGGTCTACAGTAAATAGGCATGAGAAATTCGTGTATTGTTGGTGTACTTACTGTGAGAGATCCACTCCCTGCAAGGCAGGGAACGTGGCTGTCAAAAGTCCACCCATTTGTTCAACCGTTGTTGACGGAGAAAAATGGATGGTTTTGACAAGGCCATCGTTGATTAACCTCTGCCAAATTGCGCCTCTGGTCGGTGGTCGTCTTGCACGCGAACGGAGAATAACAAAAGTCCTGCGTGTAAGACGCCGTGACGACCGTGAACTTCTCTGTGATCCTTGTGCATGTGTGACCTCAGCCAATTGCGCTGCCAGGCTGTCTTCCTCGTTATCTGGCATTGACTCCCCTCCGGATTCAACATCCACCGCCTCCTCATCACCGTATTCGATGTTGGCCATACGGCGAAACGCAGACATTTTTACGACCTTCCAAAAACTTGTTAAGTGTAAAAATACCGAGAGAGCCGCACGTTTATAGAAAGCTAAACGCTGTCGGTGTGTCAAATTACATATAGCGCCCCTTCCTAAGATAGCTAACACCTTCAAATTTACATAGAAAGCACGAGGGTGTGACCGGTAAAAAAGTTCCATTAAAATGTTATCTTGGGAACGGCAGGAAATTGCCGATGTTACAATAGCCTGCCTGCAGACGTTAATTCTCCTTCGCCCTCTGAGCGCTCCCAGGGCGAAGGAGAATTAATGTCTGCAGGCAGGCTAATGTTACAAGAATATGGCTCTGCAGCACATTCGCCTAAAGCATACCATGATATTTTACTTCAGTTTTTCTGCGCTTTTTGCGGGAACGCGACATGTTGGCTGTCAACACAAAACAGCCGGGTAATTAACTTTCTTCAAATTGTCACCTTTCTTCTAGCACGGATCTGATACTGATAGACAAAATCCATCTGAGCATTTTGAATCAGTGAACGTTTCCGGCAATTCTGGTTTATTGTATTGTATTAAAAGATCACGATGTGTAAGACCAAGCTTCGAATAAAACAATCGTATGTCTTGTTAAAAAAATCCTCCTATCTTCAAAAAAAGCTTTCGCAAAGCAATTTTCTTATCTGCGTATGGATTTTGTTTTCCTGAACGAGTGATATATTGGCTTCTGGATGTGTTTGTTTTAGATGAACCGAGGTGGTCACGTTGTGCTTCGCGTGACACGCGCAAATATTATTCGCTTGTCGACACAGACAGGTTCAACTTTATTTGTTAGCATTGAATGACAAAATATTTTAAAACGGTACCTTATTTCAATTTCAATTCGTTGGCGAATGAATCAAATAAAGTAAAGAAATTTATCAATTTTTACTTGTTGACGGATGAACTCAGAAAAAGGTACCAAATTTCAATTCGAGTTTGTTGAGAGAGGCGTTGATAAAAGGTACGAAATTTAGATATTCATTCATTGTTCGAGAAAATATTAATTTCATGTGTTTATATTTGTATTAGAGATATAAATAAGACGTGAAACTTGAATAAAGGCCAAAAAAAAAAGAGATGAATAACCAATTTTCATTTGAACGCAGAATTGCCGAAAACTTTCACTGATTATTTTGCCTTCTTTTCTCCGTCATATTCAGTACACTTGATAAAAAAAACCCAAATCATCCGTCGATTGTTCGGAAGACGTTCACCGTGTATGTTATATTCGTATAAAAACATGGACCTTAAATTAGATAATCTGTTCCCCGGACGATGATCCCTAATTTAATAAAGGAAATTAGAAGGAATCCATTTCCGGTTGATGTGCCTCACAGACTTTGAAATATCCAGTGTGTGTAGAAAAAACCTGTTTTGATTGGAAAATCTAGTTTTATAAGCTTTAGCTTTTTTATATTTTATGTTCTCGATGAACTTAGAAAATGTTATGGATTTATGAGATTGCTCGTCGGGATTGGTGCAAGGTCGTTCTCCCGAATCCCCTTCGCGGTGCATGGCCGGAACATTTAACAAAGATATGGCTCTAGTCTTTCGAGGTGCTCAATGTTCACTTACCAATTGTTAATATCAGAAGCATATACGTTTTCAATGGATAGGAAATGCACAGGATACCAAAAAAGAAGAAGTTGGCATCCAGCGGCGTAGCCAGAACCTACAAATTTTTGTAGGCCCATGGCCGAGCGAGTATTGAAGGCGCGAGCTGCCTGTGCGCATGCCCCCGCCGGGAAATTTTTTGACAATCGCTAATGAAGGCATTCTGCCTTTTCGTAATATTATGGAATATAAGATATTGTAATGCGCGAGTCGGGTCATGTGTCAAGCAAACTATTTTTCAAACAGCGGGAAATTGGTAGCTTTTGGCGTCAAATGTCGAGCTCGTTTGATCAGATTGAAAGAGACAAAAAACTTTTCATTCAGTCTATTTATTTGTACTCGACCATGAAATTATGGTATTCTACACAACAATCGAAATGTGAGCAAATAATTTTCGCCGAGTCTAAGTATTGTTTCAGTAACTCAAAAGAGTTGTAAAACAATTTTTTATATAGGATTAACAGTACCTACTTTTGAAATTAATAATAGAGATCTTTAGATCTGAGGACGAGTACAGTACGGGTATACGAGAGTTATTATGTAGTTTAGGCAACGACGACGGGAACGTTAACGAGAACGGCACAAAGCAATGAACTTCATTTATAAAAACAATAAGCACACGCTGGAATGCAAACACCTTGACACTTCTTAATCGTCGTGTTGGAAAGCAGAGCGTAAAGTGATCAAGATTACGGTTTTGCAGAGAACGTGAACACCAACATATAAACTAATGTGATGTTCGTTCTGCATCAAGAAAAAAGATTTTTATTTTTTGCCAGTCACAGATCTAGATGATTAACTTTTAAAAAGAAAGAATGGAATTTTATGAACAAGAAAAACAAAACGGGATCATCAAAATCCGGCAGCCGTAATCGTTGACGCTGCCGCGCCGTCCTGGCGTTAATTACATTTCAACTGGCAACTACATGTTCCTGAAATAGAACACAAATCAGTAACTGATCATCAGTAGGATACCTAAAATGTGTGTAAGTCTCTCGACATGTCAGTATGCGCGCGCGTGAAATCTCGTACTCGTACTTAGATCTAAAGGTCCCTATTGACGGAAATAAAAATTTGAATACTTGGAAATGTAGATATATATATTTAAATCAAAGGTTTTGTCACTTTGGCATTAATTTGTTTTTTTTACAACAAAACATCGCATTCCGTCCTTCAAAACACTGTTTCATAACTATAGCCAAGAACTGGGATTATCAACTTATAAATTAAATCTTCAAAGAAAAAAATATTCAAAAATTGGGCTGTATAATGTTAAAATGTGGTATACAATGGCTACAAAATCGGTATTGTCGACACCATCACTGCTTGACATGTTGCTGAGAGTGTGGTACCCCCCTACCAATCACCTGTGTGTGTGTGCGTGTGTGTGTGTGTGTGTGTGTGTGTGAAGAGTTTAATGAGACAAAGCTAACAATTGTAAACTAATAATGAAAAGCAAGTTTGCAAAGCTCTATGTACGCAATTAAACTGAGCTTATCATTTCCTTCTGTCAACTTCTCTAGTTGTCGCTTTTTCAAATTCTCGCCATAACATTGTCCTTCTCGAAGTATCTTCTCATTCAGCGTTACGACAATGTCGTTTGACTGGTCATCTTCTTCCGAAACAGCAACAAATCTGAAAATGTATTACCGCAAGTTAACACTTTAATAATGCCTAATGGTTTACTTTGAACGTCCACCGTCCAAATCTTTGTTTGCAAAAAATGAACCGATAGCGATTAATACTGCTCTTTATGTCCAGTAACTTGAACATGTACACTCATCCCCTTTAATTTCTCTATATGTATAGGTCGAAGCCATCGTTTAGAATCGTGTAGCCATCTCCACATACCTCGAAGCTTTAATTTTATTACCAAAATATGGCATGTTTTAGTACACAATATTAAACTGTTTTTCTTAATTGTCGCTTTTCGTATTCGTATTTGACTTTCAAATTGAGCTTCTTTATTCTTTAAACTTTTAGCCACAATCGGCAAGAAAAAAACTGCATTGATTTTGATATTAGAGTCATTTAAGAATAACCTTAAAATTAAATTTTGGGTCCCATTAATCAAATTACATTCCCATCGTCCCCCATAGGTCAGTGTTAGTTTTCAATTTACTGTTTGAGTTGACTACTAAGTCCTAGCCTAACACATGTACACGAACAGTCTCCCTTACTGAAACCTCGCTTACGCCACTATCAAGGCCCGTAGCTGGGGGGGTCACACAATAATTATGAAGGATAAAAACGAAAATATTTTAAAACAGATGAATTTAGCAGATTTTGCAAGCCAAGTTCTGCACAGGCTTAA
This sequence comes from Antipathozoanthus remengesaui, assembly GCA_025434805.1. NCBI lineage: Eukaryota > Metazoa > Cnidaria > Anthozoa > Zoantharia > Parazoanthidae > Antipathozoanthus > Antipathozoanthus remengesaui. Next base: position 5,944 of record JANSTR010193591.1, on the reverse strand, counting down.
TATACGTACTAGATTTTAAGATTTGGTGCATTTTTTGTGATTTCAGGAATAAAATTGCAAAACTTTTCCGGGGAAACATGTCCCCGGTTCTCCTATATTTCGCTCACGCCTGCACGGTCAAATTGCCCCCCCCCCCCCCAAAATAAATACATTATGCCCAGCTACGTGCCTGACTATACATGGCCAATAAAAGTAGACAAAAAGATAACCGTGTAGATATATAGATATCTGTTTATACACCAGTACTGAGCGGCCAAACCTTAATGGTTACTCCCGCCAATAAAAGTAGTTTGACGCACAATCAACTTATACTTCCAACTGACCTTACTCTAATGCGCACAGGTGATAAAGAAGACACCAGCTGCAGGAACAGTTTGTAGTAAACCTGACCTCCCTTGAACAACATCAGTCGCCATTTCCTCTCGTGCGCTACAAACTCTGCACTTGTAAGTGGTACATTATCAGATTCTAGTGCGCAAACATGTGTTTTAAATTGTTGAATCCTCCACACGAACTGCTGGATGGATTGTTTTTGCACTAAAACTTTTCCGTTCACTGTCTGTTGAGGAAAATGTTAAGTAATACAATTAATTATGCAGCTAAATATATAGGTTACAAAATGGAAAAAATAAACCTTTTCTTAGTTCTACACAATCTCTTAGCTAAAATTACATGAAGTTAGAGTTGAAAAGAATTTGTTATCGGCATCAATAAATAAAACAGAAAAAAGACCACGTTCAACGAAACTGAACAACAAAAATAGGTCGTTTTACTTGAGATAACATAAGAAGGGAAGACACACATTGCTCGTATTTAGCGCATGCCAACTTTCCTACAGATTTCAATCAATAAACTGAAAACGGTTTAGACTATCTTATCGTATTGATTAATGTTCTCATACATCTTTTATCGGATCATAAAATGTCATGATCCATCTCGATCAATGTGCCCAGGAGTTATTAATGTGCATAGATCACAAATTTGTATTATTAGTTATCCATATGCTAACTGAAATTTGGCATGGCCGCATGCGTGGCATGCAGCTATAACAGTCATTGCACTGTTATCATTGGCGACACCCTAAACACAAATCACAATAGAAAATAATCACAATAACCTTATAACAATATAAACAATATCAGTCGACCCTTTCCTCCACTATATGCACTGCCTCCAATTCAATTGATATTTAAAACTTTTGAAGAGAAATTTGCGAGATATTACAAGTTCTATCGGACCGTTAGGCCAAATAGAAAGTAGTTGGTTATCATTTCCCCCGACTACAAAAGCCTCCGACTATACTTGTTTTTTATTTTCTTAAAAAAAAATTGTTTGCTTACATTTCCTGTAAAATGATCCCGATATTTTATATAAGATTCTGGACACGAACCGGAATATGTAACAAAGTTTTTCTTTATCCGGTAGTTGAATTAATTACTCCTGATACATATAATTTTCTAATACTGAATACTATTATACGCGGACAAAACGGCTCATTCTTTTCTTTCGTTCATATCTCGCCCATGACTACGACAATCTGCTAATTTACTTATGTAGTATGTACGCAAGAACTGCAACTGACAGTCAATCGACAGACTATTTAGAAATCGCTCGAGAATGAAACACTGGAAGAACATATTCGCTGCATTTTCGTGAAAGTATTTGCAGAGAGCAGCAAGAATCATATAAACTGATGAATGAACTTTTTAATGGAAAGGAATAAATTCTGAAAAATAGTGATTTAAATCATGACAGTGCTTGCGAAATATAACGGTTGGTGCTAACCTACCCTTCACTTGTTATTTTGCATAAAAAAAATAAAAATAAAACCCGTCCACCCTATTTAAAAAAGGATTTTAATAATTTATTTGGCCTGACGACTGAAATGCTGGCTTTAAAAACTAACCCTTGCTGAAATCTGCTCTGTCAACAAGTCTATGTGATCTCCCATTAATTGTACATGTTGCTCCGCTTGCACTTTTCCATGTAAGGCCATCTCGCTTGTGTTGCCCATGAATCGGCATGAGGGAATGGGACATTCTTCAACTTTTTGGGCGCATCGAGACAGTATGTGCATCTGCACTTCGTTTCTGTTGTCAATAATCAAAAAACGGTGAATAAGGATAAAATATAATATTTTATTACTAAATGTTTAAAACAGTGTAGAGTTTGAGAGACAAATTTACCATTTCGATACTAACGCAACTGGGAATACTGAATTGAACCATGCACGAGTATGGTCAATTCAAAACCGATTTTAGTTTAAAACACGAAAATTGTAAACCACATTCCAGTTTCACTCGATGCTCTGTAACACTGCGATCAAGATACAGCATTTGTTATACTACGAGTAACAAAATTAAGTACAATCCTTTTCTAATCTGCATTGTATGTGTTTAATGGAGGAAAAACAAACTCTTTGCTTTTACGAAGCTATCGGTCGTTTTATATATGCACAATTCAGAGTTATATAGAATCGTTTGATGACATTTAAATCGTTCGAAAACCAGCGCTGCCATCCCCACTATACTCCCGCTCTTGCCAGCTAATTTAAGTTAGACTGTCGAAAAGGGAAGTATTCTCGGCATTAGTCCTGTTCTTTGCAGTAGGAATAGCTCTATAACTATGAAATAAAAATACTGTCGTATCATAGCAGTGTAAAATACTTACTGCGTACCTCTGGATAAGGCTGGTACAACCTAACGGGCAATTAACAATTCGTTTTGGGCATTCGTTGTTGTTGTGATCCTCCATATCACGCGCTATCAGGGTCTTTGAACACTGCCTGCACCTTTCCTCCTTGTACTGGCATCTTTCCACATGCAATCCGACATCCTTTCTTTTCATCACTTGGACACATCCCTCGTTCGGACATTCCGTGTCTGTTTCTAGGCACTGTGAACGGTGTTCTAGACCAACACCCAACACAAACTGCAGCCCACACTGGCGGCATTCTGCTTTCAGTTTGTAAACGATCTTTTGTAGAGTAAAGTTTCTCTCGAGCTTGTCTGTAGGTGCAATATGCGATCTACATTCTGGGCAGTGGGAGGTGGCACTTGTCTTAACCTTATCCACACAATCTTTTCCGAAAGTGTGTCCACAACTTAGGACCGTAGGTTCCAGCATAAGTTCTCCACTGCACACCATAAACAAAATGGAATTATAGTTGGAAATATTTGATTTTCTAAATATTAGTTTCTGGGTATACTTACCAAACAGCACAGCGAAGGTCTTCCGCTAAATCTTCTTGGATTCTTAAGTTTTCCATCGTATTGTACGCTCAAAGCTAAAGATTTCAATTTGTCAAATAAGATATGCCGGTTTCTAATCTACGAGGCGGCTGATAAACTACGACAAAAGCTGGAGTCTTAACAGCAACAATTGGTAGTTGTTAGGTTTTATCACATGCCAATCAGTTGTTCTTGATTTGCATACGAAGGTAGTTTTTTTCTCGGCACCTATCCAATTATAACAAACTGCGAAATTTATATGTGGATTTTCACGGCCCATCAAAAAAACTATCAATTGAAACTTATTTTTAAACTGCATGAAAGCTGTAGTGAATCACTGACTTACTGACTCCCCTAGTAAAACTGTTATGCTATGGTAACTATCGGCTTTGCCTATTGTTTTGTTCATGAACACTTGTTTGATATCACACGGCTGAAAGGATTTTAAGAAAAGTATTGCCATCACTAACAAAGGATAAACGCCCTGTTAGGATCAATTTAAAACAAGTTTGAGGGCTTCAACATATTCGTAAGAACTGATCTGCTTTTTTTGGCGTTGGCTTATGTTTCAACTCGATTTTATTTAAACTCCAAAAAGGACAAAGGGTATTTTATTTGTGGAATGCGTCATCATGCGTGGGGCCCGATACAAGTTAATTGGATCCTTTGTTGCACTCTAGTGGCGGAATAACACTGAATATGGCTTTCACGCATGTACGAAACGTCATACACGTGATGCGACAAATTAAAACAATCTCTCTTGAGAATAAAAAATAGACAGTCAAAATATATACAATTGGTTTATGCTTCCTAACGGGTGACCAACTGCAAATAGTCGCGTCAAACATATTCATAAACGGACGCTTGCGTAATTCTTTTAAGTTAGAAGCGGTTCTGTTTGTCATTTTCAAGTGGCATATGCGTGTTAACTATGCAAATCTAAACAATAACTGTTATAATTTATCTTCTACGTCTTTGAAACTTCCGCAACTGTAACTCCTGATAAATAACTAGTTATCCAAACAGCAAGGCCACGCCCCGACTTTTTGAATGCAATAACTTCCTATCACTTCAAATTACAAAAAAATAATGTTGTTTCTAATTGATTTTTTTTAATATGTAAAGCTTCGATTTTCTTTCAAATTCAGTGGAATTCAACCAAATATGATACTGTTAAAAATCTGGCTTATTGCTGCCAAACGAAGTGATCCAGCGAAATATATTGCTGTCACCATTGAGGTCTTTTGCCCATCTATGTTTGTCGATCTTTGTCCGGCTACACTCACCGGAAATGGTTTTAGGTGTATTTGACAGGATCACCAAATCCATTTCTGCCCGCCCTTCAATCGACCTTTTTTATACAGGAGTAAAATCCACATCATTGTAGAAGGAAATCGTAAAAGTCGTTGCAAGTAGCCTAGTATTTGCTACCGTAAGTGTTCATCAACGAGTTGATCGATGATGAACCGAGTCTCGAGTTCGGCAACGTATGTGTATGAATTTCAAAAGTCTGTTTTCCAATAATTCATTACTGAATGACTATGATCTGGTGGAACTCGCATATGAAAAACGCATGCATCGATACAATAAAAACAAAGACCCAGCCTGCGTAGCGGCTAAAGGGACCGTAGCTACTATCAGAATAATATTTTAGTTCACTACAGTTAGTAGCACGGCCGCAGATACCTAGATCCAGGCATGGAGTGCATTTTCTTCTCCTCTCCTCCCCCCCTCCCCCCACCCCTACTCCACTCCCTCCCAAAATTGCGAGTAATAAAAAAAAACTGCGCTGAACATGGTAAACTCTAATGTATCAAACCAAAACATTAATAGTTCCTGAATGTAATTGAATGAGAGGAAGTGATTAGTCCTTAAATTATTAATATTCACCTTCAGCGATAATTCACTGACGTTTGTCACTTATAGCTAATTGTCTATCTTATTTTAACACATTTTGACTGATCTTAACCGCAGAATGTCAGTGAATCGAAACTAACATGTATTTTAGACGCAAGTAAAAAAACACAAATTTGGTTAATCGAACATAAGAATTTTAGAATCACGACAAATCAAAGTTGCATCTTTATTAAAGAAACAAAACTACAAATAATTTCAAATACCGTATTTATTGGAATTAGCGCCCTCTCGAATAAGCGCCCTTCCCGAATAAGCGCCCCCTAATATAAAACGCCCAAAAATTAAATAGGCGACTCACGCGAATAAGCGCCCTCCCCTGCCAGGATGCTAACTGATAGACGTCAGTGATAACGGAATTGAAATCGAATACAAGATAGGAGTGAGCGCTAAGGCTCACTGTTGGTCACTGGTTGGTTTTGAATCTCAAGATGCTTTGTTAGACTGTATATATCACATGCATTAGACAGTACCTTATTATCACTTATTTTCGCGAGTCTTAATTTTCGCGATTTTCGCGATTCTAAAAATATAGCGAAATTAAAGACTCGTTAAAAAAAGGGACCGCGAAAATTAAAAACGCGAAAATTAGAACCCAATATAACAAAAATTTTATTAAGGTTTTTGTCTTGGCCAGGTTAACATACAGTTCACTGAGCAACTTAAGTTCAGACGTCTTGCCTATCTTATTCAATGCAAGTTGCTTGTTGCGTTTGAGGTTTTCATCATGTCAGACCATTATTTGTTGCGTTTTATCCCTTTTGTAACGTTACTAAAATGGAGAAAATATAGGTTGAAAA
>JANSTR010193480.1:0-15528 GCA_025434805.1 Antipathozoanthus remengesaui | reverse complement strand
TCTATAAAGTGACCATTCATTTTGTTTGTCTTGAAGAGTAGATTCACAAAATGTTCATTGTTTCATGAAATTCAGAAATTGACAATTTTCATCAAAGTTTGATAAATTTACTTTTAAAAAGTCAGTAGGGAAAGGGTTAAGCAAATGCAACTGAAATATAGATAATGAACGGCCGTTTCGTGCAAGGTAAGTTACAAATAAAAAAGCGGCCTGATTTAAATATAACCACAAAGGTTAACAAATAAATAAAACTTCTTTATCTATTTATTCGTTTAATTACTTATCATTTTATAACAACTCCCTATGGCTGTGTTTCACTGACATGCAAGAACTGAATAATAATAACAGTAAAATGGGAGAGGAAAAAACAACTTTATTTATTAAAAACCTAGAACTGAAATGTAAAAGTGTAAATGTGAGGTGAACCATAAGCGAGTGAAATATAAAAAGCTTGATATAATATGTCTCACTAAATAGTCAACATCATTGACAAACTCGAACATGGTACAACTGTTAAGCGACAAACTGCGAAAATGTTGCCGGCTTTTTTCCGGGAGAAATATATGTAGCCTATTAACAGGAAAGGGGTCTCCTGAAGAAAAAAACCTGGGCTTTTTATAGACACAAATACTGTTTCTTTTAAAATGATCACCACTCCCTTGCTTATCCCGATAGAGTAATTGTTTCGCAGAAGAAAAAACAAAGGATAATGCTCTGGCTGTATTTAATTTGTTTTGGAAGTTCTCAATAGGCTTTGTCGGTTTATTGAATGACGAATAACCGTAATTTCACATACTCCTGCCCACAAGACTTAAGAAAAAAAAGAGTGGATGAAATCAAGATAAACTGTTTAATCATGGAAGTCAGAATGGATAACCTTGTATAGGTAGATTCGTGCAAAGTTGGTTTGCTGTGAATATGTGGAGGTTGGCGCTCGTGTAAAAGAGCGATCGAAACAGCATCCAGCGTAACCCCACCTAATTCTCCTTTGTTCTATCATCATACTTTTCGTTGTTCACATGCAACCTTTATGGTGTCTAGTTGTTCAGTTAATGTAGCTCCAACAGCCTTTCTAAATCAGCAAATGCAAGTAAAGAGCAGATACGACCGAATATCATACAGAATTAAATTCAAAATTATTCTATTCACATTTACCGTTTTCTATATTTTTAATAATAACTATTATTATTCATTATTATTATTAATAATAATTTTTACTTTGACTGACTAGTTGCGTTGTTCACAACCTTTACGGTTGTCTAGCTGTTCAATCAACGCAGCTCTAAAACCATTTTGACTGATATGAGAGATAATTGCACTAAGAATAATAAATTTGCATGTCATTAACTTTAAAACCGCAAGTAAAGAGTTGATACGACCGAATACTAAATACATTTAACTTTTAAAATTGTAAATTGCATCTCTCGAATCCAGAGTTTTGTTATTACTTGTCTCGACAATTTACTACACCAAAGGTTTCAACCACATGAATATCTGTCTTGATATACCGCCCACTTTGTGGCACAACTTATCTCTTCCTATAAGTGATTACTGATATTGGGTGTCCAATGATTGGCTTAACTCTGAGCATACCATGCTGGATATTGACAGCGTTCCAAGTGTAACTCTTATTCAATCTGCTTAAATCAACATCTATTTTCTACTGAAAGTCAGACTGCTACGGGCAGGAAACACGACATGTCGAGCAACATATTACTTGTTTGTGCTTTCTTTCTTTTGTGTTGCTTCGAGACAGCAAAAGCGGCTTGTAATGATTACAAGGACTGTGAAACGTGCACCAAGCACAAAACTTGGAGTGGTGATCCCTGTCGGTGGTGTCCCGTCGATCGCCAATGCCGCGCAAAGGGTTCGTGGTTTAACAAGTGTTCTATATCGCAAAACATCGTTGATCCACAAAAGTGTGGACATGTTCTTCCCACGTACGACCCACAAACCGCATTCAAAATGGTGATGCTGTCTGCTGTGGCGTACTCGAACAACGCCGCCTCTTTCATTCGCAAAGCCTTTCCTGGCGAAACCTTTGAGAGTGTAACACAAGTTTCCAAGCCTTGCCCTGGCGATGCAATCTGTTCTGGATTTACCGCCGTAACGCATCCATTCAGAGCCGTCGTCGTTGCGTTCAGAGGATCCGAACACTTCAAGCAAGTTACAAATCAGATTCTAAAGACCCTAACAAACCCGAAGGTGTCGTTTCCAGCTGGTGGTAAAGTACAAGCTTACTTCAAGCACGCTTTTGATTTGGTGTGGGAACAACTCAAGCCGAAGGTCTTCGCTCTGATAGAACGCTACCCTACGTACAAGATCTGGGTAACTGGCCACTCGCTTGGGGGAGCCATCGCTTCCATTGCCAGCACGGCCATTTCGTATGAAAGCAAAGCCTACAGAGACAGGTTGGTTCTCTACACGTTCGGGCAACCACGCGTCGGGGATTATTTTTATGCAAAAAAACATGACGAGCTGGTGAAGGCGAGCTGGAGGGTAGTTCATCGTCTAGATGTCGTAGTACACGTACCGAACTGCCAGCAAATTATAATAGGAACAGGGTGCCTTGGTAATGTGCCTCCAGCATTTGGACTGGCTCCCTACCATCACGGCACGGAGATTTTCTATCGAGACGAGGTGATGGCAAAGAATTCCCATTACAATAAATGCACAGGCTTACCGCATAACGAAGATCTTGGATGTAGCAATTCAATCTTTGTGTGGACTCAGTGTTTCGCTAAGCTATTTGACGACTGTATCAAGGATCATATAATGTACTTCGGACTCGATGTTGGAGGTTGGTGGAAGACGGCATAGAATGTACGTTTTCAGCCGGCTTCATATACCCATCTCAGAATCTCGTCAAACACAGAACCTGTAACATGCTAGTGTACGCAATAATAACTACCGATATAATTACTGAGATAATTAATGTTAATCAATTCCTTCGTTGAACTGTTTATGCCATAGTTACAGTTTCTAAAACTAAAACAAAAAGCAACATTCTTTACTCTCCAGATGAGAGATTTTCAGGGCAATTCTAAAATATTAAAATTATTTTACGCGGGTTAACGGGTGAACAGGCATGTAAATTATCAATATATTTAAAATAAATCAATTAACAGAGAACTATAAATGTTTCGCATGCATTAAAACTTGAAGTTCAATACTGAGTTGACAATTTATTTAACTGAAAAGTCCACGTTAAAAAAACTTTGGAAAGATGAAGTTCACACTGTTCTGCAATTTGCACGAGCTTAGTCTACAAATGGATTTACAGCTTCGTACGGTGGTATTTCCCACACTAATTGCGCGTAAATCGCTCCACCATTAGGTTCTTCAGGTGTGAAGCATTCTTGAAGCCAAGCCACTCGTACGATTAACAAGCAAACCATATCTACATGTTAAAATACTGGATGGCTAGTGGTTCAGTTAGAAATTATTCTGCAATCAAGTTCTCAAATGTTGACGCATTTTGCAAAACTGACACTCTGGTGCAAATTAATTCCAAACAGAACACCGAAATCAATATCAAGTGATTGCTGCTATAAATACGGCATTGCAGAAGATAGCACTAAATTTATCACTGAGAAGTGACCTGCCGGATATTATGGTGCCGTTTGTAATACGGGGTGAAAATTTCTGCGTTGAGTGAACTAATAGCGATGTCTCTTAGCAGAAATTTAATATTTTTTCAGTTCTATTAGCAATAAACAAATCGGTCCTTCTTTTGCTCTTTCTTTGAATGCTAGGATGACTCTATTCATTTTCTTAACTCATGTTTTCTGTAGCAGATAAACACAATAAGACTTGGTATACATATTATCATTGTCATAACCGTCCCGGTCGCTTTAAGCCTGATTTCTATAGTCGGCGAGGTCCACTGGAAATCTATCGTTTGATACAAATAAATTCACAAGATGAAACAACACATATTGTGTAAAAGAATATGAGCGATTGGGACGACCCTGGCAATCTTTATAAAGTTTCTTGGAACAATCAAAGCGATCCGGCCCATTATCAATTTCGGGATTGCTGTCTCCAACGCCTGAAAGAGCATGGGTGTGTGATCATCGGAAAACTGGTAGCCTGCATGGGTCCGACAAACTGTGCAATGCATTCTGGGATATACTTGAGTCTTAATTGTCATGGTCTTATCGGATTAATTGCCTGACTTGTTGATACGGATACAACTCAAGTCATTTGTTGAAGAGTCAAATTCCCTGTGAGTGTTTCCATCATACAACCGTACCGCTCGCTTGAACAGTTTGAAATGATTGCTTGCTTTTAAAATTTGTTTGTCAGAATACTATACAAACAAATCACGATTCCGCTGCCGCCCGAGGGCCCATATCACAACAGATAAACTTTACGTCATGAATTTACTCATCCAAATCACAACAAACGACCTTCATCTGCAAAAACACAGAGATTCTCTTCGAAAAAGGTAAATATTTGTGACTTTCCATAACTGGTCGTTCTTTATTAATAACCATAATCCATGAACCCAAAAGATTGATGTGTCTTATTGGGACCGTCTTATTGCACCGCTTGCCAGCGCTTTTCCAGCTTTTCACTGTCCTGAGTATAGTTCATTCAAAACAATACGTTGTTTGACATTTTTACGTTCTCGCAGTGGTGCAACTATCTTTGTGAATGCTTTTTCGCCAAACTTCTAGATCCACTCATAAAGCAAACATCACTGCTACAGTTCTAAATATCACTTTTCTACTCCGGGAGTGATTGTAACGACTTTCGACTAAATAATAGTCAAGTAGGCATCAAAGAAGATCGTTTTTCGGAACGAAAGTCAGAAGTCGAAGTCAGTGTTTGTAATTTTCTAAGGTATAATAAAACACGTATTGGATCAGTCACCCTCGCCCAATATGAAAAGATATGCTAAGTTTCAGCTTATAATATTAGCTGGAGCTGCGGTCTTGCCCATACTGAAGTCTCGACTTAGATATATTTCCACATTGGGCTTGGACGAATCCAATATGTGTATAATATTTACTAAGTAGCTATTAAGCCTGCTAGTTATAGGTTTAATAACGTTGCTTCATGGTTTATATTTTGAACACGTTAATCATCCATTTTAATTACAATTTTTAAATGCAAATAGAGATTAAGTTAATAAAGCATTTCGGTACACGACACGGTTGATGATTTTTAGCTCACGTTTTTGACAAAGACTGAAGCGGCTACTCAACCCTGCAGTGTATATGATGTGAACACATCCCAATATTATTAACTGGCATCATGACGACTTTTGGTCATGCACACGGCTAAGTTACTTTCTGCAAGACGGCGCACATCGCTTTATATATCTTTTGCAATAACCAAGGAGTCAGAGAACGACAAAAGCTTGGCGGTATGCATGCAGTTTTTAAAAGTCTCACACACTGAGAAATAGACAATGAGCACACATCCGAAACATTTAGTATTGTTCACTTGGTAACCCCGTCGCAACAACATTATTTAATTATCTAAACTTTGGTAAACGGAACGTTCATCATTCAAAGACTTAGGGAATGAAGCTTTTGTATTTGTATATAATTTGCATAGAAACGCACGCTGTTACACAACTACGCTCATTATTACATTAATTTCGTTGCAGTATTCACAATGGATTGAACAACTGGAAGTTGTAAGATGGGAGGACATATATCGACGTTTGGTGTAATTCTATTGGTTTTGGATCTACTGCTAAAAGTTAGCGGCACAGTTGAAGGAAACGAGATCCAAGATCAGGTTGGAGAGAAAAAGACAGCTTCTGGAACTGTTCAAATACCCTTCAGGGACTCCGAGCCAAAGATTCAGCTTGTGCGAAAAGAGAACATCTACACTACATCTACAACCCTGAGAAAACAGAACTCTCTGCACAGTAGATACAGTGTCCCGACGGAAAGAACTCGGAGTCCACAGAACACAATCATTCGGTTGCTGGTAAGAAGTGTCGCTGGCAATGCTGTACTGACAGAAAATCGAAACACAATTAACGTAGACTGGATCTCTGCAACTAAAAACCGGAATTATCACTTTAGTTCTGAGCTGAAACAAAGCAAAGAAAAACGATATCTGAGTCGTAAGCTGTTAGATATCAAACAAAAAGAAAGAAGAGAAGCTTCAACCCCTGAGCCCGAACACACAAAACACACCGATTCCGAACCCGAACCAAACCCCGAAGGCTCGTGGCCAGAGCCCGGTCCTGACTGGCCGGTTGCCTTCACGAAATGGGAGTGGGCCTGGGCACTGCACGTATACGGGTTTGGCACAGTATTCATTCTAGTAACCTTCTTGCCAGTTGTTGAAATGCTTCGTTGTCTCGTGTCAAAACGACGAAAGACCACTCTAAAAGTCACTCTGTTGACGATGATAGCGGTGTTCTGCTGCACACGAGCAATCGCCCTGTTTATCAACCCATATGGTTCAACTGGCAAGCTCGACGCAGGACTGACGCGACTGCTCTTCGCAATCGGCAATCCATGCGCTATCGCCGCGTGGAGCCTACTACTTCTCGTGTTGATTGACACAACCAAAATGAACATAGCGCCACCAAAATTCCAACGCGTGAGCTATATCGTACCAGTTATTGTTGTCCATGTAATTTTGGTTATCGCAACTGATTTCCTAGTGGCAAACTATCTCGAGGCCAAAGATCTGATTTTGGTATGTCAGTTATACTACTTGCTGATAGGAGCATTTCTCACCGTGGGATTTGCGAAAGTGACGTACAAAATTTCTCAGAATGTTGCGGCTAACGTTCACAGAGACAAGAAAATGAGGAAGCTTCAAGTGCTGATATTGGTTTCGACTATCACAAGCGGCGTTCTTTTGGCTATAAACTTGTATGCTGCGGTTAGTGTGTTCGGGATTTATTCCGACGCGAAGTACGTGGAACCGTGGCCATGGTGGGGTTTCCAGACGTGTCAACGCACGGTTGAGGTCGCAATGTGTCTGGTTGTGATACAACTAAATTCTAATACTGTGGATAAGAAAAGGTCACTTTTACACCTGTTGCCTTCTTGCCAAAACAAAGTGGAACCGCTTACCACCAAAACCAATGACACCACACTCAGAAACAGTTCCTTTCTCGTCGCGAGCAATGCGAACCTTTACAAGACGGCATTCAGTTCCACTCTACGTTTATGACGTTTACAATATTATTAATAATAAGTCTAAAATTGTCGTTACCAGCTACCAATCTGTCTTTGTCTGTCTGTCTACCTGTCTTTGTGTGTCTGTGTTTGTGTGTGTTTGACTGTCTGGCAATCTCAGCGAAGCCGTTCAGTCTCCATCACAGACGAATGTTGTAATTAACTCAGTGTTGTTTAAAAACAAGGTAATTAAACATAAATAAGATGCAATTTCTCATTGCTGGAGACTGAGTCAGCAATGGAAATTATACATTCAAACTCTTCTTCGTTTAACCCAAATCAAAATGTAAATTGACAAAAGTCGGGCAAGTCCGCACACTCGGACAACATCTTGGTTTCCCTAAAATAGCGTCCAAGTGTAAAAATGTTTCGCTTCAGTTTTTCCACAGTAAAAATGTTTCCTTTTCAAATTGTTCCACTCTGCAGAACGCTTTCAAAACTTGCTGTTTTCGTGTTGTAGTGTGGATGGAAGACCAACAAGTTACTCATAAATGTTCTCACTCTTACCATAGTTAATTGAGTGCAATGGTTGGGAAGCCCGGCAAACCTTCAAAGGCCCTGAAGCGAAACTGGGTTGGATGTTGAGACGGACTGTCGCGTGATATTGACAGTGCTCATCTTACATGCAAGTTTTTTACACAGTTTAATCTTACTGGCTGAATTTTGGTAATTATGAACCGTGACAGTGCACATACAAAAGGATTCCTTTGAAAACATAGACAAAAAGATAGTACAAAGATAAGGTGTTAGGTTTCCAAACCATTCCACTCTATAAACTATGCTATGAATGACTGCAAAAGACGAAACTACACCTATTTAAAGTAAAATTGCATATTTGCATTGTGAGATGAAGACTTGAAGACTTTGGCGCTCTTCGGTGTCTCAATATCTTTATAAAAACATTATGTATTTAAACATTTTATATTTGTCTCCGTTTATTCTGTTCAACGAAAAATGATGGTCCCGAGGAAGATATCTGATCAATAAAAAGACTCTGAATTCACAGCTGCAACGAGTTCACAGATAAATTTAACTATAATGGTTTAGTTCCGGACCCACCACGCCCACTATGTACATTTTTGTCGCCGACTGAAATTATCCCAGCAGTTGCGCTTTTGATAGTTGTTGCTTGGGGCGTGGGAGCGACACCAACCTATTGTGCCCACATATATATATAACTATTTCAAAAACGATTGTCTTGTTAAAGGCGCAATACCCAGTCCTCAATGCATTATAGGAACTATACTTTCACAAACTGCTAAGCTAATTTTCACTCGATATGACCGAATTCCTTAACATTGTACTTTGCTAGTGCTGTTCGCTTCATCTTCAGCTCACTTTATAGCACACGGTGTGAAATACACGCGCGCCCTTAGCAGAAATCAATTATTTTTTGAAATAGCTGCATACACTATCATTGCAGAATACTTCTTTTACATTTAGACATTTTCAAATCGAACGATCTTATTATTTTAAATATCTTAACTGCCAAGTGCAAGGTTTGTCCGAGAAAATGTTCCCAGGACTTTCAGCTGTACGAAAGAAGGTAAAATATTCTTCCGGACTGACCGCAGCAAAAGATGTAAATTATTAACTCCTAAACTGGCAAGGTATTTCGCCACACATTTACACAAGTGGGCTATGAGTGATCAATTAAGGCTGGTCACCTGACGTTCTGACTGTTGCCATGGCTACCGGATTGGATAAAGTCCGCCATATTGGAAATTTTCGCGAGATTTAAAACGGCAGAACTGATATTGTTGTTTTCTGTTTCAGCTGCAGAATGCCTTATGCAATGTGAATAGCTTTATATAAATACAAAATAAAAGACATTTTTTACCAAATGAAAACAATATTTTTTGCTTGATAATATGATATAATTATTTAAAGATTTATCTTTCAAATCCAGGTGGGGTAGCAAATTCATTTACACTTCAAAATATGTGTTTATGAATAGGTAACAGCTACTAGAAACATTTTCGGAAAATTTCAGAATCACTGCACTACCCCCCCATTCTTGCCTGTTTCACGTATTTTGATTAAGGGGCTTATCTGTCAGTATATGCTGCTGGCGAAAGACTGTACGGAAAGTTATTGACCGTAATTTTAGCCAATGAGAATACAGGAAATTAGTTACGCATATAAAATATATTATTCATTCACTCAGCAGTTTTCTGCTTTGGGTTGATTCAGTGACATACGTCCGATAACTACCTGTAAATAATGGCTTGATTATGCGCAATATGTTTCATTGTGTTTTTGGGGGAAATAGTGTTATGCTCATGCGCAGTATATGAATTGGCAACATCAACTGACACTAAAAAGTGCCTGTAAATAATGGTTTAATAATTTTTTGGTTTAATTAGTTTGTGTTGCAATATAGTGATAAGGAAGACAAAAAGTACTCAAACTTTAGAATAGACTCAATTACCAAATTCAACCACCAACGACCCAAAAATATCTCAAACTTATGTTCCACATGATTGACCGTTGTAGGATTGGAACGCCTGATCTGATCAAATGGAATTATCCCAGAGGGCTTCACGAGCACAAAAAGATCTCAAAATGGCCGCCATTCACAGTACAAGCTTGGAAGGCCTGACCGAACTGATCATATGGATTTCACGGGCATAAGAAGGTCTTAAAATGGCCGCCATTCCTAAAATCCACTCGTTGGTTTTAAAAGAGGTTGTTGCAATAAAAATTCTTTATCAGTGAATGCACTTTTTAGCCAGATTTGTTAAAGAGCTGGTAATCAACTCCTTATTTAAATTTAATAACCAGAACTTGTTCGTTTTGTGTTTTATTTTACCAAATTGGCTTCTTCAAAGAACATGTAAACAGCAGTTCTTGTCGCTAAACTCGTGACGCCTTGTGGGATTGTGCCTTTAAACCAAGTAAAGCCGCACTCGTTGATTGGTTAACTTCGAACACGTGATAACCAACCGTTTGCCTGGTTACAAACGTAAAATTAGTAATCGTGATGTGAAGGGAAATCAGACGCAAACAGTTTTACTTTATAAACCCTTCCGCCCAGCTCCGGCTTTTCAGGAGGGAGCAAGCGGTCTTTTCGCTTTTCTGGCCTTTCACTTGACACCTATAGTTTAAATTTCGCAGATTTCCACAGACTTCGTTCGATTTTGGACAAAGAAAAGTACATCAAATGTCCAAAAAAGTTAAAGGTGGTTAGATATCAGGCCTTCTTGTTTGATCTTTTGATCAGCCAAAAATCAAACATGCAGCGACAATACACGTAGGGTTTATTATCCGTTCCGGAGCCTATTAGATCCATCGCAGGCTAGAGCTAGCTTTCAGCAGAAGCTGGAAATTTATTTATATAGCTGAGTAGACTGCAGCGAGTCGAGTAAAGTGTCTTGCTCAAGGACACAACACAGTGGTTCATCGCTGGCTTGCTCCCAGCAGAAGCTAGTACTCATTTATATCACTAAGTCGACTGAAGGAAGTCCAGTAAAGTATTGCTCAAGGGTATGGTCCAGGTTTGAAGTCATCCATGCATATCCGTCAGACACGATAACCGCTTGACCAAATAATACACAACCGCGAGAAATTAGTTTCTGGTCCCGATATCACTTTTTAATATCTTTAAATTTGAAAACATTTGGGGTTTGTTTTGGTTCTAGCCTCATTTCACGTCAATCCTTTTTGTACTTCGCACCTGATATGGGGTTAAAACTATATATGCTTTTTAAAAATTCCTATTGATCTAAAAGGGTCGCATATTTATATTATTTTTTGGAACGTGTAAAGAGAAGTCAGGTTGGGAATAGTTTCAATTGGGGATGGATCATTGAAATATATGGTAGAATGTGAACTAATTAACGAGCTCTTGGTTCTATTTCCACCGAGAGAAACAAGGAGTCATCAGCAACGTATCTTCTTGAGTTGAGACGTTCGTGAGAAACAAACTTTGGATATCCGCGGCCAGCATTGACTACTGATGTTGGTTTGCGGAAACTTCTCTCTGTCCCGTCGGGAATAAAACACGAAACAATGTTTTCTTTTTCGTCGGAGTTATCCTGCTGGTCATAAAGCGTCAATATTACACGGCCTTGGAATGGCCAGTCCAATATCGCATCGTATTCACCTCTCAGAAGCAACAGAAACACCGAAACGTGCGTCGCCAAGCCTGAACCACTGCCGTTCGGATACAGTTGTAATCTCATTTTGTACCCGTATTTCTCGGAATAGAATATTTCACTTTTAATACTGGTGCCATTTCCTTTCTGGGAGTTCTGAAAAAGCTCTTCAAAGTTTGTGATTCTCCAAACAAACTTTGTTGATGTGGCCCGGGCAAGAGTTTTGAGGGTTTGGTCCAATGTGCTTTCGAGTAAGTCGCAACGTCGCTGTACTTCAGCTAAACGATCGCACGACAGTCGTAGGTGTTCCTTGGTAGACAGTTCCAGGTGTTTGGATAGGTCTCGCCGTTCAACCTTTCAACGAATATGAAACAAATTCTGTCACAAAAACGTTTTAAATAACTCGCTTTCTGTCTGATAGTGTTTTTGCCGTGAGGGTGAAAAGTTTTAGCCGTAGTTTCGAGCGCAAGCCCTTTGTCATAGCAAAAGAGATGATTATGGGGTTTTTATATACCTCTTTCATAAATCATGATAAATGGCGGTCAATAAAAAAATCTTTTGTCTGCATTCTAATTGGCCTGGCTAGCCTCGTTCAAGAAAACATATTCATTGTATTTGGAATTCTGAGTCAAGAACGAGGCTAGCCAGGCCAATTTGAATACAGGCAAAAGAGAATTATATTGACTGCCATTTAAACCCCAACTCGCGTCGCTCATAGACACACACACCAAAAAGAAAATTAAAAAAATGACACTGGTTTGTTGATATTCTGGTCAAGTGTAAAAAATGATGGCAATGTACATAATCAATTTGATCACAGAAACCTTAAATTTTGCAGCTTCATGGTCCTGTTGAGTGAAGTCATATATTCTACAATTAAGATTAATGAAATGCCAGCTCGAAGAAGAACTGGAAGTTACACTGGTACTAACAAAGAACGAATAACAAAACTCGTCCTCTTAATACACTTTTATGCTAATGCCAATTCTTGCTAGATAAATTCCCTTGTTGGGGCAAAAAGTTATTGCTCGGTCAAATTTTGGCTTGTTAATTCAACATAAGCATTGCATTTTGACCCCACGAGGAAATGAATCTTGCAAAATGGTGTGACATGTTTGACAGGAAAGAACACGGAATCTTTTTAATTTTTTTTATTTGTTGTTTGTTACCTGTTTGTTGCATCCGAGGTGACTGTAGTCACACGATACCATTATGAGAGGACATTCGCTGTCTAGGTGCTCTTTTTCCTGTAACGAAACGCAAAATAAATTAGGAAAAGTTAACTGTAGAGTCGATTCTGGCCTTGTGGTCTGTACAGTCTCTGTAAATGGCTGCCTCCCGAGCGCCGAATGTAAGTTATAAAAGGTGCTTATTGTACAAACCCGATGGTCACACGCTGCATTATTTGTTCTATAATATGAAGAGTTGGAGGAACATTCTTCAATTTTAGCAACCTCGAAAAACTTTCGCCTTTCTGAGCAACTTCTGAGAAACATTGTATAGCCTAGTTTCTTGAAATTCTATTGGGGCACTCAAAAATCCCCAGATACTTGTCGATTAGAGTAGAGTTGAGATTCCGTGTTGTGATCTAAAACTACACTAAAGTGGTCGCCATTGGCATACCGTGATATTAGCAAGGAGCTAAGATACATTTGCAATAAGTGCTATATGAACGCTCCCATTATCATTATCATTATCATTGTCATTATCATTGTCATTGTCATTATCACCATCATCATCACCACCACCACCACCATCACACCAACCCCACCACCACCATCACACCACTATCACCATCATTATCATCACCATTATCACTATCATTATCAACATCAACATCATCATCGTCATTATTATTAATATTAATATTACCCTTCACCTCTTCACGTGGAATAATGGCTCCACACAAGAAGCAGCTGACCGGGTAGCGCCTGCACTCCTGGCGATGATCCTGAGAACAACACTCAGGTTAGCATTCCTAGAACATATACATGTGTCTCCATCGTCCCCAGGCCTTTAAAAAGCAGCATTTCAGCTCGGCCACTAAGCTGCGACAAGGGCTCGGGCGAGTACATGATTTCGAGAAAGGGAAAGGGTAGGTGTTGAGATTATAGTGGCTGTGCTGAATAGCCGCTTTTTAAATACCTGGCGGATGAGGCTGTATATACATTCCATATTAGTAGTAACCTAGTTACTATCTAATGCAAATGCTTCAATTTGATTGGCTATCTTACTCGTGATCTATCATGCAATAGAACCCTTGGTGGCACATTCCTCTCTGGCATCTAAGATTAAGTCGGTTTTGGTTGTAGTGATGTTTGCCGTTCCGAAAAAAAAATAAAATATCACAAAATATGGTGTGAACAAATGTTTAACTTGAATTGTAACTAAATTTTACTTTGTTTTAATCGTGAGCGCGAGTCTTCCGAAACTGAGAAGAACACTTAATGGTGACTGACGTGTCAACAGTGAATAGTCTGAACCTAGGTGAATCAATATCAGTGGTGGTATGATCGTCCGGGTGAGAGTAGTCTTGAGAAAGCCAGTTGGCGGTGACTGACATGTCAACACTAAATATTCTGAACCTAGGTGAATCAATATCAGAGGTGGTATGATAGTCCGGGTGAGAGTAGTCTTGAGAAAGCCAGTTGGCGGTGACTGACATGTCAACAGTAAATATTCTGAACCTAGGTAAATTGATATCAGTGGTGGTATGATCATCCGGGTGAAAGTAGTCCTGAGAAGGATTGTTGGTTGTGACTGACGTGTCAACAGTAAATATTCTGAACCTAGGTGAATCAATATCAGTGGTGGTATGATCGGTTGGGTGAGAGTAGTCTTGAGAAGGATTGTTGGTAGTGATTGACGTGTCGACAGTGAATGGTCTGAGCCCGCGTGCAAATCGGGATGCAATATATGGATAAACGTGCACGCTTACAAGCATGTTTGCTTGCCCGCCCGTGCGCGCGTGTTCTGGCTGTGCGTTGTTGTACGACCTTGTACTTGCTTGAGTGAGGCATGAGCTCTATTATGTAGAATTTCCCGTTCCTTTTCATAGATGGTGGCTCATATAGGAAAGCTGTGAAAGCTGGTAAGAGGTAGACTACTTCCCGTTTGTAAACTCTCAATAGGTTTTCATTTCGGAAATCCGAGAAGAATCAAAAGAATGTGTTCTATATATTTCCAGCCGAAAATTTTCAAAAAATCATTGATAAAATTGTTGGTTAACAACCTCTGTTATTCAAAATGACAATTTGTTAATGCATCATTTGCACAAATTAGCATAATTATACAATCGAATTACATCTTGATACATAAATTACTTTAATTACACAGTACTGGGGGCTGGGATCATTCGGTTTGAGTTCATTTACCATAAAACGCTTCTACTCACTTCTTTCTTACCCACTGCCAATTGTTGGTCGCAAAAATCGCATTCTACAATCCGCCACTCGCATTCATTCTCCATATGACTTTTGAGCTCTTTTCTAACCAACTGTACTTCGCAGCCTTCATTGGAACAACGGACAACTCCGTACATACACGTTGGAAGATGATTCGACTTGCGAGGCAAAAAATAAACAAAACAATTAGTCTGTGTCAGTATCCAGAGGCAGTGCAGTTTTTTTCGGAGCAACCGTAAATTCCCTCTTTAAGGGGACTAAGTTCTAGTTACCCAAATATTTCATTTTGCGTTGTTCAAATCTGAAATCAAATTGAGTGGAGAATCGTACCTTCCCTTCGAAAAGGCGAAGTTAGCTGAATCGTTTTCCTCGAGATTGAAACCCAATTAGGTCGATAACCTCAATTCTCCTTTAAGGTGTCTCGATACGGTTTATGACTACGCGCGAGATCTTAAAAACATCAACGTGTCACACAACTCAACATCAACATGAATTATCTCAATCTTCGACACAGGCAAGTTGCTGAAATCATTTCTAGGCGCGCTCTGTCATCCAGGTTCTGAAATAAAATACACTGTAGGACTGAAGTGGGCTGTCGTACGAAGACTTGAAGAAACTGTACTCGATTGGGGCCTTAGTTCCAAATCATTCCCCTTGTTCCAGAAATGATCATTGGTTGTTCGCAAGCCGGCTGCCGGCTGGCGTCTTGTCAAGGCCACCGCGTATTTACTCGTATTCCAGTGAATAATTTTTTTTAAAAAGAATCGCCTTAAATGCACAAACAAAACGGCCTCTGTGTTTTTCCTATTGAATGTTTCCATAAATAGACGGGAGAGCAACTAAAAACACTGCCAGAACCCGCGGCCG
>JANSTR010193369.1:0-15531 GCA_025434805.1 Antipathozoanthus remengesaui | reverse complement strand
GTAGTAGTAGTAGTAGTAGTGGTAGTAGTAGTAGTAGCAGTACTAGCAGTAGTAGTAATAGTAGTGGTAGTAGTGGTAGTAGTAGTAGTAGTAGTAGTAGTAGTAGTAGTAGTAGTAGTAGTAGCAGTACTAGCAGTACTAACAGTAGTAGTAGTAGTAGTAGAGTGAGCGAAGCGAACGAGCGAATCGGCGAGCCAAGCGAGCCGCGAGAGGAATGGGGAGAGAGGAGATGAGAGAACCATTCCCCTCTCCCCATTCCTCTCGCGGCTCGCTCGTTCGCTTCGCGCGCTCACTCGATCGACTGATTAGAACGCCGAGCTACGCAGGCGCTAGCTAGGCTAGCACGCATCCGTTGGAACATCGGTATATATGATGTATTTGGTTAAGGCATATTTTAGGCTTACAAAATGCAGCTGAATCGCCAGCTAACAATCTACAAATTCACAATCACAAATTTTGAGTTGTTCAACACTCGAGTATACATCTTGTACTCTGTTGGGTCACGTTATATTCTCTACACAAACAATAGTACTGATGGGGAACCGTTGACTGGCAGCTTGCATATTTCTGGTAGAACTTTATATGTTGCTTGTTTTACAGAGGTACGTGGATCGTTTTACCGTACGACCTATACAGGTCAGCGAGATGACTCAGTTCGGAAGAGGCCGTAGTTCTTTATTAAGTGTCTTCTGATTTCAGTATTAATATTTCATAGATTTAATTTTTTTCAGCTTCTGTTGGTTTAACTGGCGGTTTTCCGAACTACAGTTTTAAACATCCACTAAAAAGGGCCAGTCAGGAAATATCCCAACTTGTTATCAGAACTACAGCAGAATACAAATGCTCGCTACAGAACTAACTATGCTTACATTGCTTACAAGCAATGTCACTTACAAATCAAGTCACTGATTGGCTCAGAGATTATCTGATCAATCAAAACAACACTATGTTCACTGGACTATTGCATCAGCTTTGCGCAGCTGAACACGTATCTAAGGGAAACGTGGAATCTTATGCGGCAGATCAAAAGGCAAAAGAGCACCGCCTTCGATTCATACTCAGAAAGTTAGATATGTGTTACATATCAGTATTTACAACTTGCATGCAGACCTGCCAACTCGCCCGGTTTTTTCTCTTTTCTGCTGGCCTCCCGGCAAAGCCCTGAAATCTCCCATTTTTCAAGATTCAAACAAGGTTAAGGGTTAAAAAAAGGATGAACTCTATTTCCCTCTTTCTTCACCGCTCGATTGCAGGCTGCACGCTCGTTTCTTGCATTGCTCACAATTAAAGTCCCTGTTGATTTTATTCCCTCCTCTTAATTTTACCAAACATGGGTTGCCCGGTAAACGTTTTGGTTGTGTCAAACGACCAGACGACAAGTTGTCTTTAAAGAGCATTTTATGAAATTTCCCGGTTTTCACATAAACACGGAAAATGAAAGCAAATGTTTTTCAAATTATCAGCGGTTTACCTACACAAAACTTCCTCGCACGAGGCTCAAGGTCAAAAATCATGTAACGTTTTCGTAATAAATCAATGGGTCTTCGATCGATCGTCGAATAATCGGTAACTGGTCGTGTTCTCGTCGTGATCTTTCGCAACCAATCGCAACCTCTAGTACCCAGGGCCCGCGCGGAGATCGTTGGACCCGGTCGTTACATATCATGTAAACGAGGTTGTGGATCAAACCCAACCAACCACCAAAGAACGAAAAAGTCTCAAAAGCTCCTGGCTTTGGCATGCACAGTGCATGTTTTGTGGGTTCCCTTTGAGTCCCCACAGGTCACCTACTTGAAATATGTTGCGACTCGCTCGCTCGCCGCAATAACGTTGTCAGTTTAAGCGTGTTTCTTCTGTTTTAGTTAGTCAGTTATGGCATTGCATGTAAGTAGTCGTTCCGAAGGCAACTACTTATAAATTGGGCTTTGGTCTTTTTCATCGTTGAGGAACGATGTAGAACTACACATTGTGTCCGACTGCCTAGCCTAGATCTGCGGGGGGTTCGGCGGATGGCCAAAGGCGCGCGGGGCCCGACTCGTGCTGTTGTTGGTTTGGAATTTCATCGGAGGCAGAGTGTTTCCGCGCTGTTTCTAACTGACCTGACTGCAAGTATCGATCGAGTGTTTATGTTCTTTAAGTATTATTGTTTTATGGATTCATAAAACGCCCAGCACACGCCGTTCGAGGTAGCCCTAACACTAAATTTCGATGGGCATATATTTAGTTGTCACGTTGTCACTGCTCAAACTCAAATTACTTGAAATCACCTGAAATCAAACTTGAACCATTACTAACTTCAAACAAGTAAAGTTGCATCTGGAAAGTGGGCCTGGCAGCAACTGAGCTACGGCCAGCTATAATGTTGTGGAACAGAAGTTTGTGTACAAAAAATTGCAGACTAGCAGCGCAGAGAAGACACGAAACAGATCAACAGAAGAGAAGCCTCACAAATGCGACTTGATCAAGCTATAAAACTTAAATTAGGTTTCCTTAATACCTTATATATTTCACTCATATTCTAGAGCAAAGTTTGTTCCTGTGAAGTGGTGTGCTTGATTTGCGAGAGTTAATCTTTCAACATTCACGTGTGGTGTATATTATTTTTTCGGTATATCTGTTTAAGACCGTACCGCTGTTATCTGCTGAAGCCGCTGAACCTGTCGCGGAAAACGTAGTTACTTCAATATTTCAGGAGTGTAATAATTTAGGAAAAACTGCTGCTGAAGTTATAAGTGTACACATTAATTTGTATTGTAAAAGTAACATTATCTCCTTTGGTATAAGATTGTATGGCAGACAGGGAAGAAAAATACTACCCACCTGGGGGGCTTTATTTGGTACAATAATATGTTCGAGTGATACAAGGCTTTTGGCAACAACACTTTTGGCACGGCTTCAGGCTTTGCGCAGCCTCTTGTTTATTTCAATTAAAGACTTTTTCATATTTCCTATTTATATTTACAAGTATTCTTTATTACATCGAAAACATTTCAACTTAGGTAATAATGTGGCCGGTTTTATTAGATAGAGGCTCGAATAATAAAAGTTTAGCGTTTTGATATATTCATTATTGACTAAATTTCTGCAAACCAAGCGTTGTGTTAATCCCATCAGTTTTTCTCCTTGCCAGTCCATCTTCTTTCTTTTCTGCTGCATCAACTTTTGTCCTTTTAGAACATCTTGGATTCCGTCTGCAAAGTCCTAACGAACAAACTGCGCAGGAGCGCATTTCTCTGACAAACTGTCTGCGGAAATCAGAGTTATAATACGCATATATAATGGGGTTAACAACAGAACTCGAAAAAAGCAGAATTCGTTTTGATGCAACAATGAGAAGCATGGTAGAGTAGGAGACTTTGTCGAATAAATAAAATGCTTGCGATATGTCGAAAAGTATATTTGGGCCCCAACAAAAAATAAACCCGAACACCATCACAATCATCATTCGAACAGCTTTGACTTTGCACTTTGTAATTGTTGTTTTGTTTGCGACTTGTTTCCAACTCCGTTGCCAGAGAAGCAACACAACTCGCGTGTAGGCCGCGCATATGATTCCAAGGGGGATACAAAAAGATAAGATAAAATAAAAGGTCGTCGAAAATTTGCTACTCCAGCCTGTTGTGAGTTCACACATGTAGAATTCTCCACCTACAGCTTCATCCGTACAGTTATCACAACTTTGACTTAGCTGCTTCAAAGTAGTTTGTTTGTATTCGGCTAATGCTGTAATCGGGAAACTTGAAGTGCTGTAAACAAGTGGCGCTGAAACCACGATAGCGTAGATCCAAACTGCTATTAATATGAAGACGTAGTTGTGCCTGATTTTATGACTTTTGAATGGGTAGACAATATTGTTGTATCTGTCCAATGCAATTCCGACTAAGCTCGAGAATATTGCCGAACCCCAAGCACCTAACAAAAACGCCAAAACCTTGCACGCTATCGACTTATCTATTCGATGCTGTAGCGATATGAAAGGAACATTTGTTACCACAAATATTGGCACAGTTATCAGTCTAAAAAGCAACTCAGTGACGGAAAGGTGAAAGATGAATACATTAGATAAGCTCTTGCGGATTTTCCTGGTGCGGATCATAACCACTGAAATCATAATGTTAGTAGCTATGCCAAGCAACAACAAGAATATGAGTGTGGCTAGCGTTCCGTAGAACACGACCTTCCCATCCTGTCCACCGTCTCCACCATTGTCGCTCCTTGTCTCATTTTCGTGTCTGCGAATCGTTCTATCCATGACTTGTGTAGAATTATAGTGAAGCGAGGTCTTTGATGTAAACTATACCCTTCCTTTGATGAATATGAAGCTCTTCTGTTGATTTTCGTTTGATTGCCGGAATTCTTAATTGAGCTTTGTAGGTGAAATATCTTTTGAAATACAGTACTTGTCTTTATGGCAGTTGCGGTGGCTGCACCTTGCTAAGTATGTAATCAGCTGCGCACGTTCAACAATGGAAGACTAATTCTTTCATCAGCAGTTGATCGTGTCTTTTTAATTATTCCGTGTTTACAGTCAGAGAAATGAAAGAATCCAGCTTTGAGTTTATTTCATGTACTTCTTGTTTTATATTTCGTTTTCGTTGCCACTTTTAAGTTGAAATAAAGACATATTTTTACGAATGCGTTGTTTGCCAACAAACTGCAGATTATTGTACTCGATGAACATTTGGAGAATGGAACTGTTGATAACTTATCAAACTGAAGTTGACAACCCACATATGAATGTTTTAATATCTAACATTGATTTTTCTTTCTTTGTTTTGACACAATTCAATCAGAAGAAATTCATTTTCCTGTTATTTAAAATTTTCAGATACTTTAATTTATTTCACATCAAATCAGCAGACGTTACAAGCGGCACAACAGGACCACTTCAGCCAATTCTATTTTTTCTGTTCTTTGGTTCAACTGCCTCTTGAGTTTTTGTAACATAAGTTGTACAACAAAATAAACAACAAACAGAGAAGTTTTAAATTACAGTTTTAATGAAACCTCTCTTCAGTAATGCTTGAAACAGTATTAGTATAATTTGGCCATACGAAAAATACAAATTAATTATTTTTTTCTAAATTTTTACTTTTGTTTTTTACCTAAATAGGTAACTTTTCAGCCATGTCAGTATTTAGATTAGATTTATGTAGACTTTAAACTTATGGATTCGTGACATGGTTAATTTTAAAATTTATTTGACTGTATACATCAGTTTTAATATATTCCTTTGAATCAGTAAATACATGTATTCTTTGTTTTACCGTACAACAAAATAATATTACCTAGTAAATAATAAGATCGAGGACAGACGATACCATGTCGCCAACATATCCCTGATTTTGCTGTTGAAAAACATTCTACACTCTTTGGGAAAATACAAAAAGTTGCAATACAGAAAAAAGGAGAATATTATTACTATTAGAAATTATAGCAAATGTCAATCATGCTAACAACGAGTTCTTATTATAAACCAAGAATGGGATTGATTTTCCAAGTCATCTGTCTCAGATGCCGCCATTTTATTCCGCTTGTTGTTCAGCAATACACTGGTAGCTCAAGCCTCGGGTGTCGGTGTGAATGAAGTACGAATAATTCTGCTTTAGGTGTTGTGTTACAGGCGTGACGTTATTTTAGACAATTATTAGTAATCGCCATTTTAAACGACTGCATAGGAAATGCGAATTTTGCCGTGTGTCGCACCCAAAAGAATTGGATGGATGGGTAGATGAATGGATGGACAGATAAATGGATGGGTGGGTGGGTGGGTATAGATAGATGGATGGATACGCAAGAATTCATCGACTGCTACACCAGAGTAAACTGCGATACTGAATGTGGCCTGCTCACATAACTTGCTAAGCATGTAAATTGCAATAAACTGTTTCACGGTAACAAACCATATTAAAAAATATATAGCTTGCAATATTTACAGGATATTTACATGCAGTCACACATACATGTTTTATTGAATCATCCCCTTTAAAGGGGATTTACAGCTACAATACATGTCCTAATTTTTAAAAATCTACTAAATTCAATAATATCAAAGTTTGGATACTAAGGAAAGTAATGAGTTGGAATATCACAATAGATAAAAAGAATGTATCAAAATTCATTTATTTAGAGATTGGAGCATCGAAAAGCTGATCAGGGAGTGAGTTAAAAGTCTTTGCTCCGAGGATAAAGAACATCGTCTGTCATTATAGTTAGCTTGAATAGGGAAGATTCAGGTTTGCGCCAGATCTCGCTTTTCTGCCGGAAACTTCTTGTCGCTTGACGATTTTTTTCTTTATAGTTACACGAGGACTTTATCCTGGAGGCATCTGTGGACAGTTTCACGGCGCCATTTTTGAAACCACCTGCCCTTTAAGTTAAGCCATTCCTATTTTAAGGCAAGTTTCATTCTGCATTCTGCCAGCAAAATTTTGAACCAATTTCAGCTGTTTCACGTTAGATTTGGAAGCGTTACATCAAATTCCAGTTCGAGCAATAAAAGCATAAAACAATCTACTAAATACGAGGAGAGTTTTGTTATCTGGCAAGTACTTGATACTATTTATCTGAGTGAGTTTGTACAGGCACAAAAAACTGACTTAGTTCATTGAATCATAAGGTTTTGTGTTTTGCTACGGGAGCAGAACAGATTTCTTTCCCACGAAAAATCACGAGCAGGGGTAGCAGTACTTTAGACTATTTATCTGAGTGAGTTTGTACAGGCACGAAGAAACTGTCTTACTTCAAAAAATGATAAGGTTTTAAAATTATTTTTCTACGGGAACAGGACATATTTCTTTCCCAAGAAAAGTCACGGACAGTGGTAGCAGCTTGCGGAAAAACTGTGGATCGCCCATGGTACATGGTTACCATGATTCTGTTAATTGAGACAGCACCATCGTGCTATTTCGACAAGGTCTAAATTTCGTAGTTGGATGGCCTAAATGACACTGTTCAAAGGCAAGGAAAAGTTTATCTTCATCCATACAAATTGGAGATTGACATTATCTTGGTATAGATGATAGCTAGAAGTTGTTAACATAAACAGTAAATAGCAGAACGCCAAGTGCAGTATGGATTCTCTGAAAGGGATCATTTCCAGTGGGAACGGAGTCTTAGAGGTCGTATCGTATTTTTCACTCTGAAGTAGTATCCATCTCAGGTAGTCAGTTAATATTATCAATGAATGAAAACAATCCTTCTAGCGAATTGTATCGAGTACATCTTAAGTTTACTTATAACTGTCGGTTAAAAGTAGTTTAGTAGCGGTTTAAAATGCATGAACTTCTTATATTATACTGTAATCTTTTGTTTTACAACAACCCGAGTTTTCTACTTGCATTTCAATCAATTTCCTTCGTTATATCCATAACAACTTTGCGGGAGGCCAAAATTGTTTTGGCTCTGCATCCAAGTTAAAGTTGTACCAAAAATTCGGGAATTGGTCATTTTCCTGCGAAATCGGCAAAATTGTGTTAAACCTCGCATTTTAGTTTGTAAACAGATTCATTACACTGGAATATGGACAGCTTTGGTAAGAACTGTTAAGCGGAAACTAATTCAACTAAATGTTGAATCCAGTAAAATCTTGGGAACTTATAAAATGGGCTAAAGAGCAAAACAATATCTGTTCTTAAGATTTTTGGACAACTTAATGTGCCCATGAACAAGAAATAGCAACTTTAGTCATAACTACACGTGAAGTTCCCTCTGAAAGTCATATAGATATTTTGAAAACTAACTGCCTTTTGAACACTTAAGCAAAACTATTAGTGCATCAAACAGGTGTTCTCACTTAGTTCCAGAAACGAAAGGTGTGTTTTTACGTCCGAACGCACGAGAACCTGCAAACCGACAGGTTTCACATTGACATATACACACATTGCTCAGCTGCAGATTTACAGTTCTTGTTTATCAAGTGTGATAGATAGAGTGTTAGTTACACAGTGAAACACGAGTTCAGGAAACTCTACTGTTTAATTTAGTGGGGTGTTTAAAGACATGCACCGGCTAAAACGTCCATAATCATATAGAATGACAGAATCGTTTCTTTTTTATCAAGTCGGTTCTCTGTTCTCTGATAAATAGATTTATGAATAGTTTCAAAGCATTGCGTATGGTACTCTTGTTTTCTACAGTTTGGGTGACAATCTTATTAAATATATAATGCATTTATTTGTTCAAAGATCAGGTTTTTTTACAACTATATGGACAGAAAGATCTGAGAATAACGTCGGTGGAAAATTGCTGTATACAATTCTGGCTTAGAAGTTACCTCTGCCTTCGTAAACTGATTTCTCATCGGTGGTTGTTGTGTGACCCAATATAACCTTACCACCAGCAAGTCCGTCCGTATTTCAAAGGAATGCTTTTATTTATCCTTTTGTTGAGGTTCTTAGCTGTTTTCTTTGATAAAGTTATGGGCAGTAGTTTTGTCGCGTCGTCTACTTCACTCCCACGAGATAGAGAAAAAGCAAGAAACGTGGGCGTATAGAAAGAGGTTATGCTAAATTCATTTCTTGTTGTTTGTAACTATACAGTATTCAATGAAGGGCACCCGAGCCAAATAACTTCACACAGTTTTAAAGTTACGCATTTCAAACGGTTTTGAAATCTGGTGCCACAAGGTTAATATATTTTTGCAAAAGTAAAAAGTTACATATAAATGGTAGCAATATGTTTGTTTTGTTATGTGAATAACAGTTTCGATGGTCGACATCTATGGCTTGTTTATTTGACTTTTGCGTGATAACTTTAAGCGTAAAACCAATATCATAGTATTCTATAAAAGTTGTTTTTAAAACAACGGCCACATAAAGTAATTATGTTATGATAGTTTCACTGAAACTATAAGAGGTGTTCAAACAATGCGCTGCTGGTTCAGCTTCACAAACCGCGACGTATTTAAAAACTGATAACAGCAGGTGCACAAAGCTGAATTTTGTTTTGTTTTTCAACAACACCATTATACGCTTTTGACTCTTTGTTTCTACTTCCGTTTAAATATCAGTCAACTACCCACCTCCCTGGTCAAACCATACATTTAGGCAAGTTAGATTGTTTTCCAGTGAGACAAGAAGACAATTCGTGACTTCGTGAACAAAACCTGCTCCATTCAGTCAACATAGAAACGCTTGAACCAATGTTATTAAAATGAACCCGGCTGTCATGGGGCGTTTGTAACAGGCAATCAGATGGTTATCTTGGAAGATAAAAGGCTCGTGCTATGCAACCAAATTTTAGTCATCATCACGGTCTATACCAGAGCAGATTCACTGACATAATCGGAAGAACAAAAGGTAAGAAATTGCAAGAGTTACAAAAGTGAAGTTGCTGCTCTTTTTGCGTTCGTGTCGAAGTTCAAAGTTTTATTAACAGGATATTATTGATTCGAGTGAAACCAGGGCCGTTTACCATTTTCGTTAATGAAAATCCAGTTTTTTTGGTTAGATAATGGTGCAAGTCATTCTACTGCTAACTCTCGAAAAAACAGTGCACCTCGGATTTGTTCCTGTTTTGCTATCCACTCAACCAGTTTTTTTAAGCTAACAGTAAGAACATAACACCGTAAATAAGAATTTGCGATTCAGAATTATGTGTGCAAGCTTCACTATCCAGTAAAGAAAACGTCAGAAATTTGAGTTTTTGTTCTCTTTACGTACTTGAAACCTTTCCTTGTGTCGGCCTACAAAAGTACATGGTATTAGTACATGGTATTTTGCGTGTAGTGTTTTTCAAACAGTCAAGGTGAACAGTGTTCAATCAGCCACGCAGCTTAACAGTACATTATGAAAGTTAACATAATAGTCAGACACATAAGCCGTTAAGTTCTTTCTGAAGATAAGTTAACAAATTACAAATAAAGGAATAAAGACGAATTTGTAAATTAAGTCCCAATTAAGGTCAAATGAAATGGATTATAATGTGACACAAATGTTTCAATGTTTTTTCTTTGTTCGTTCTGTTCAGTTATGTTCACCTACAACTGCGGATGCCTGCTTGACAGAACTTATATTCCAATCCTCTCGTGCTTAATCATTAATAGAATTTAGGCTAGCACATTTCGACCACCTTCAGAAGAAGTTTGAGCACATTTGACATGGATCGACTTAAATACCACGGCTATAACAATAGAATATACATTGAGAAACGTTAAAGAGCCGAAAAAAAGATCCTGAAGATCTATAGCGCAACTTGGTAAGGCATCACATATTGGTAATGCAGTAAGCAGAACCGAGATTGTTTGAGACCAAAGAGGCTACTTTCTCCTACTCAATTTCTAGAAACGAAGACAGAGAATTCCAAAATTGAATACAAATTACAATGAACCGTCCTGGAGGTATTAAGTAAAATGGACAAGACAAGACAAGATCCTGTGCTACGCAGGTTTCTGGTGTCTTGCAATGGTTAAAGAAAACTGAATATTTTGATGAGATAAATCAGTACCTGCATAAAACATTTTGTACTTTAAAACATTTTAAAACTTCCTTTTGAATAACAGTGCGCTCAGCAGGTCTGAACAAAGGGTTGTTGTCTTCCCACGATGGTTGTTATTGTAGTACTGTCATTTCTAGCGAGTAAAGACATTTATCATGCAAGATTTCTCATAAAGTAGTGAGCCATTTAACTTTTGGTGTTGTTTGCTAAACTGACACTCCACGTTACTTTCGTTTAGTTTGACCCACTTAAACAACAATCAACTTGAATTCAATTCCATTTGATGTCACCATCATCTTTTGTATCAGAAAACAGACAAAAGGCTTCGACTTTGAGTTTGAATTTTTGTCATTTGGCAATGTGATTTCATTGCTTTACAAGGGCTTAGAGTTAGAAATTAGGCAGTGACGAGTGAAGGGTGCATAGATGCAGCAAATTTGAAAAAGGTGCGTCAATTCTATCAATTTTAGTGCAGTTTTGACTATTCATTAAGGCTGGCTCACACTAGCGACGCAATGACGCAAATACAACCACATCATCCATGAAAATATTCATTTATAAACACCACATCAGTCACAGAATAAAAGAATAATCTCATGGATGATGTGCTTGCGTTTGTGTCATTGCGTTGCTAGTGTGAACCAGCCTTTACTGAGTTTAATACCATTGTTTCTGATAGAAAATTATTTGGTTTAAACTCAAAAACGGGGGAGCGGGACACGAGTTGCCCCCTCCCACACAGGATTTATCACTGCTTTTTTTTATTTGTGACATTTGCAGCGGTATTTGCCGACTTAAGGCGAAGCAACGGATTCTGGGTCGCTTGTGAGGCTTGTCTCCTAAATGGCTATAATTACAGGTTCAGGTGGAGGAAGAGGTGACATTCCACACATCGGCATTAGCCTACTCCTATCGGCAAGTGCGTGGGTTCTTTTAAGTCCCCCGATAGCCGAATGTCGAGAGACTAGACCAACGACTTAACGTCCCGTGTGTGGTGAAAGAAGGTCCCGAAATAATTCAATCCTAGAACCTGGTTCAAACGCTCCTTTAAAATTCAGCCGAATAAAATCGTTTCATTACGAAGTATGAAATAATATATGAAATTAAGAACTCTTGCATGTGCATGCTATCTTCTCTTTCTGTACTTAGGTCAAGGCAGTTTTCACTGAAATAACAGCTCTTGCTTTTTTTGCTTTTGCGCTTGTTTTTACGTCTGGTAAACACCAGGCTTTAATGATGAAGCACTACAAAGCTTCACCATGAATTAGAACTCAGTGTTTGCTCTCTGGTATAACAAATATTTCGAAATATTTTAACAGGAGTGAGAAAGTCGGGAAAATAATCCGAGACAGATGAATACGACGAATACACTTTCCCAACTCCAGTGGAAGCAGCGGGAACATGAGCCTGTCATTCCACAGATCTACTTCAAGGAGCCTTTCGTCATGGTCGTGTGCAGGCTGATCCTTGAGGTTTCCATGGCAACTATGGGCGTGGCTGGCAACGTGTTGGTAATATTTATCATAAGCATCAGACCACAGCTTTACACAGTTGTAAACAACCATATCCGAAATCTGGCTGTCGCCGACCTAGCGATCCTCTTGATAACATTCCCTCTTGCTGTTATGAAAGAGCAAGATCCTTACCATTGGCACCTGGGCAAGACGGCGTGTGTCTATCTCTACCCAATTACCGACCTCTTCTTTGGAGTGGCTGTGTGGTCCATCACTGCTATTGCCATCGACCGCTATCGCGCGATCGTCTGGGGATGCAGCGGGAAACGCACGTGCAACGCGACTATCAGGACGACCAAGTGGACCATCGCCGCCTTATGGATCGTTTCATTTCTTTTAATTTCGTTCCCGCTGATTTTTATCATGGACTACTGGGAGATGTACGGAATGTCGGCGTGCGAGCCACAGTGGCCGGACCACAAGGGTGGTAATTTTATGCAACAGTGCTACTTTATCACCTCCACCGTGTTTTGGTTCATCATTCCCATGGCAATATGTGTGTTCTCGTATGTCGAGATTTCGCGCAAGATTCGAGAAAGTTCAAAGTTTCACAAATACATACGCGAAGAACGAAATTCTTACCCCTCGCGCTCTGAGACAACTTCCTCGAAAAAGATCTCAGTGGCACAATCCCTAACGAAGCGAGAGAAGCATAACGCAAAAGCCATGAAGTTGTTGGCTCCTGTGGTGCTTGTGTTTGCCATCACAACTCTTCCTGGATACGTCTTTCGCTTCGTGTTGCTGTACTATCCGCCGGTGGTCACCTACAAGTACGTGTGGATTCTGTATAACGTTATGGTCATTTTCCTCCTTGCCAACTCGTCTCTGAATCCGGTAATTTATTCAATAGTCAGTGAGGAGTTTCGCCAGGGGTTTCGAAGCACTATCACGCAAACCCGATCGAAGTTTCGCGCATTTAGCGAAACGTTCAGCGGGTTGCACAGGCATAAAAGCAAACCAACCATAGACGAAGTCTTGTAAACTGAACTCATCACAGGCATTATAACTTTGAGAATTTGTGGCAGTAATCATGTATGTTATTTAGGGTTCAGTTTGGAATTGATTTCCCGCAAAACAATCGAGTGCAAATTAAATTCCGAAATGCACGAGAAATAGTATGATTACGTGTTAACCATATATATACATTAAAAATATAGTCAGTTCTCGATGTTTCACTAAAATTAGCAAATCGTTGCTGAGTGAAAACACTCGTCATTGCATTCGTGTTAACAATTTGTGTTTTCTCCCTCCATGTTTTCGTAGAATCAGCCGTATTTTGATTGGTTTATATAGACTCTCTATTGTTTTCCATCCTCAGATTTGAGAACTCAAAGTGTCAAAACAACTACACTGGGTCCTTTTTTCATGTACATGATTAAGTAAAATGTTCTGTAGCCTGTGAAGAGAATACCGTGGGTTTATTGCTATATTCTCGTATAGAAACACTGTCTTAGTTCAATGGTAGCTATCTGCTGATAGAGGAGCTCTTAACATAGATTTAAAAAACTATAGACTATGTCGGGGTAGCTAAATTGTATAATAAACTAATCAACCAAGAGTTGACAAATAATTTCTCGCTCCGTAATATGGGATGAAAGCTGACAACCCTTTAAGCCCCAAGCACGACAAATGACATGTTGGTAAATTCTCCCAACTGAACTCCATATTTTCTATATAAGCAGTTTGGGAGAATTTTTCTTTTCAACTTCCACAGTTTATACCACTTGATCAATTTCTTATTTTCTCGTTACCAGTTATATTGTTTTGTTATGAGTTATGTAAGGAGAAGTTAGATCTTGATAAATTGCTCTGGGCTGAAAAGGTTAAACCTGACGAAGGTATTTCTCCTTACGTACGGAGACAGAGAATTGTTTTGTCAGCTCTTAGTCGATTTTTAACCATTGATGATATCGCATAAAACTGATTCTCGCGCACACATAAGTTTAGTCTGTTCGGTTGTTAAGATTCTCATTGCGCCCTTCGAGACATCAAGCGTAATTTTCCGTATTTCC
Organism: Antipathozoanthus remengesaui; assembly: GCA_025434805.1. NCBI lineage: Eukaryota > Metazoa > Cnidaria > Anthozoa > Zoantharia > Parazoanthidae > Antipathozoanthus > Antipathozoanthus remengesaui. The sequence continues at coordinate 1,568 of JANSTR010193369.1, read as the reverse complement.
AATTCCGCTCTAATTATGACAAGCCAACTACTGTCAAGAAAATAGCGTAACAAACTCACATATATTACACGATTGGATGTTTTGTACGATAAGAAATTCACTTGGGAATTCAAAGCACACTGATCTTAAGAAGGGAGCGGTCACTATCAACACAAATTTAAACTAACCACTGAAACATCGTCACTATAGCTAACGCTGGCATTCACGATTATGTGTGCAAGATTAGCGCAGTTGGTAGGATCGCAGGAGCTCCCAGATTTAATTCCCAGTCTGGTCAAGGGTTAAACGTTTTGCGACCTTCTTTCACCGCACCGTCCGTGGATAGGGACGTTAACCAGTTAGTCTAGTTTCTCGACGTTGTATCGGGTGACTTAAAAGAACCTAGGCACTACCACGGGTAATGAACCCGATGTTGTGGTGTGTTATCTTGAGGCGACGACCTAGGGATTAGGGGGTAGAAGCGAAATATTTTCACTCTGAAAATTCCGTATTCTTTTGCTTTCCTGGTGTAAATATTTCCATTCCCTAAGAAATTTCTTTTGTATTGCTTTTTCGTTTCATTTATTGAATAATCCATATTTAGTAAAATTTTCAGGAAAATATTCAACATCCACCCACAGACCGCTCACAGCGGTCTGGATAAGACTCTCGCCTACTGAAACTTATGTAGCACATTAACAGGAAAGAGGTCTCCTGAAGAAACAAACCTAGACTAGCTTCTGATTGACAGAAAAAATGATCACAATTTCCTTGCTTCTTATCCCGATCTAGTAATGTTTTTGATGAAGACAAAATGATAATACTCTAGTTGGCTGTATTTAATTTGTTTTGGAAGTTGTCAATATTGAAAAACAAAACATTGAACGCACTTGCAGCTAACCGGTGATTAACAAAATGTTACATTAAGCGGCAAAACAGGCGTTGCTCTCATAATACACGACGTGCCCGGTAGACTAAGATCTGACTCAAGTTAAACAGAAAATTAATGAGTTAGCGTCCATTTGACATACTCTGGGGCACCCGGCCATTTTCGCTGGTTAAAACCTTAGATGTTGATTTGAATAGTGAGCTTTTACAAAGAAACAAGACAGCTTCATTTCCGGGTTTGAGCTTTGAGCGCTGAAAGTTTGTAAACTGCAAGTATTCTTTCTTAAAATTAAACTGAGAGACGTGACCAAGAGAGCAAAGAGGTCTTGTCCTGTTTTCTATAATTTGTTCAACTTCACTCGTGGTTTTCGAGTAAAAGTGCTCAAAAGAAAGGGCTGTTATCGAGCCATATGAAAGATTTTTCAACCAGCTTTCTGGCGCAGTTAATTGTTTCTCATTTGAGTCGATAGTGTAAGAATGGCAACAGAAAGAACAAGTAGAGTTTTAAGTGAATTCCAGTGTGACCGGCATATTTCACGAGACCTTTTTCCTGATAATGCGTTAGATATACCTGTTAGTTGTTATATAAACAAGTGTTGAAAAGCCCCGAGCACTTGATATGTATATATGTATATGTATATGTATATGTATATGTATATGTATATGTATATGTATATGTATATGTATATGTATATGTATAT
>JANSTR010193147.1:0-15548 GCA_025434805.1 Antipathozoanthus remengesaui | reverse complement strand
CCCCCCCCCCCCCCCCCCCCCCCCCCCCCCCCCCCCCCCCCCGCCCCCCCCCCCCCCCCCCCCAATTTTTGACCCTCCCAGACGTTCGAGGGTTAAATGACAAAACAAATGATAAAACAAGTCAAATGCGGGGATAGCGCAGTTGGTAGGACCTGTGACTAGCTGCCAACCAGGTGGTCCCGGGTTCAGTTACCTATGAGAGCTCACTACTTTCTCTGTGAGAACTTCTTTCGCCACTCCGTCCGTGGACAGAGACGTTTAGCCGTTGGTCAAGATAAAAACATCAACATATCTTAAACTGACAAGTCATTTGGTGAAACGTCATTCTAGCTTATCTTAGGAGCTGACTTAAGAATATCACAGAAGCGTATTTTTGTAGCGTGGATAGTTTGAGACAAACAGTACATGGTTTGGTTGAGTTGTTTATGTTATGATTTGCATTTTGTCGTATGATCATTATCGCATTAGTTTGAAATAGCAGCTACGAACAAGCTTTCAACAGACTAGTTTCATTTACTCGCAGTTAGCATTTATTATTACTCTGGTTTCTTAATTTGTCTTTCAGAAAGCTTCGGTTTTAGTTTGAAGAAATAGACTTTATATCTTATCCAAAAACTGTTACTTATCACAACAGTCTAAAATCTACGACTACGTCCCACCATTGATTTTGACAAAGCTAATCAGCATTGTTTCCACTGACGACGCCGCCAGAGTTTCATTTAGCCGGAGGTCACGAGGGCTCTTCATACGATATGCTATAAACACTCAGACAATACTGAAACTGTCAAAGTGGCAACGCAATAACGAATGTTTATTATATGGCCGCGATAGTACGCGCGCTCTAATTGGTTAACAAGTAGTATTTATTAATGTTTACAGACTCACATTCTTGACTGCTTTCCACTCGGTAATTGCAGTTCGTTTCTTCTCCTTCAGTGCCAGATACTCGGTGTACCACTCCTCGTGCTGTCTGACTTCATCAGCATGTCTGCCAGGAATCGCTGAGCCAGCCATTTGTAAGAACGTGTCCTTGTTCTAGTGAAGAAACGTTCTGTAATTATGTGACAATAACAATAACTACAAGACTAATAAAGTCGAGGCCATGTTTCTAAGATAGAGCAAAAACCGCGAGTAAATACCTAGATTTTTTCCAACGTAACCTAAATAGGTTCTCACAGAAATGGTATTTAGTGAGATTTTACAAAATGCATGTGTGCAATTTCATACTGAGCTCAAATCTTATGTGGTCAAGTATAAGTTACAAAAACGTCATGATCAAAATACATCAATCCATACATAGAACCTGGATTTGTTCAACTTAGCCAAAATAGGTACTTACAGAAATGGTATTCTGTGTTCTTCGTAACTGCATTGATTTATCCAGTATTGGTGCAGGCATGATATGGTTTTAACTCATTCTCTGAATCTTACTGACTGAAAACCTAAACTAACTTTTTTCTGTACAGTCATCTGTGCCTTCCTTTTTGTAAAAGAAGAGCCGTTTGTAAATCTTAGGCTAATTAGGTTCCTTTGTAATGCGGATTTAAAATGAACTTTGAACTTAATTTTAGGTTCCAATACGTGGGTACAGCACAGCAAACGTACCACAAGAACTGGTACTGTGAGATGTAGTTTATGAAAGTTTACACATTTGGTACATCATACACAACAATTCACTGATATAATCACTACTTCAGTCACAGCCTGGTGGACCACGTGACTGCAGTAAGTTCTCCCGTATATGGAGGTGATGGACTACAGGACTGTTGCACAGTACGTGTCCCGTATATGGAGGTAATGGATCACAGGGCTGCAGTAAGTTATCCCATATGTGGAGCTGGTAGACCACGTGACTGCAGTAAGTTATCCCATATGTGGAGCTGGTAGACCACGTGACTGCAGTAAGTTGTCCCATATATGGAGCTGGTGGACCACGTGACTGCAGTAAGTTGTGCCATATATGGAGCTGATGAACCATGTGACTGCAGTGAGTTGTCCCACATATGGAGGTGGTGGACCACGTGACTGTAGTACTTGTCCGATATATGGAGGTGATGGACCACGTAACTGCAGTAAGTTGTCCCATATATAGGAAAGGTAGTGCAGTAGTGATTAACTTTTCATTTGCATGTGAACAATGCTCAAGTAGCGCCGAAACCTCATTAATGAATTGTTTATAGGCTGTACCATATATTTAGAATTTTATAAGTTAGACCTCACTTGTATATCGATGAATCTTCAACAATTAACTATGAAGAGATCTTGCCTAGAGAACACAAGGTTTTCCTCTCAAAAACCTTAATCTTGTTTTAGTCATATTGGATCTTACTCCTGAAACGATAGAGCTGTATTTAATCATAATTCACAACCACGCCTTGTTCATCTTTTGATGCTTCTGGAGTATATGCCTCATGGCGGAAATAATTTATTGCTTTACAGTTTGGTGGTGGTAACAATCGTCAAACCTTATCATGAACAAGGCACACTGATATGTACACTGGCAAGGCCATCCCCCCGTAATTCTATGATTTCAGTCGTTTTCGACAAAAAATAAAGGGGGTAAAAGAAAAAAATGAGAATACTGCTTGAACACAGAATAAGCACCAAGTTAATCCCAACAGTTGTATCAGATCGAATTTTCGTTCTGAAGCAAAACTCTGACTGCAGGTTGTATAAGCCGAATGCACTCATTGCAGTACGAAACTATGCAAGTAGATTAGTTGAGCTGTCCGGCTGACTCATATCTTCTTCATATCGTCCAGAATAAAGGAGCTCAGTCTTCTACGAAAGCATGAAATATATGCCATTTGTTCAGATTCAAAGTAAATCTCATTTGGGTTTTTGCATCTAACAATCCACGACTTTCCATAAACTCAATATTTTAGAAAATACAAGACGCCTTAGAAACGAAAATGTACTGAGAATTAATGAATTAATAGATCGTGAAGTTGTTTGTCATCAAGTGCCGTTATGAATTCCCATGTCTGACCTTCCATGGCTTCTCTGGGCAATTTATGACTTTCTACGTTTCCATTACCAACAGTACTGTATGAGCCCTGGCAGTGAAGAAAGAATGCATTATCAACTAAAAAAATGAGCGAGTCTAATTGTGGAACAAACCTTGTGTTTTGTTCTGAACTTCAGAAACATTTGATGATCAAAGTCTTCCCATCCTCCCTGGTGCCCTCCAGTCTGCACAAGGAATCGCTGAAAAAGGAATATATCACTTCATTAACAAAGTTAAATATGATACTGTTTAGTTATTCTCAAACTCCATTATAATTCCTGAAACAAACACTGATTGGAAAAACTGTGACATTTCAAATGCTAATAATACATTTTGTTTGAAAGGCTGTTTATATAACACCCAAAAAATGTATATATATCAAAGTGTGTAACAAGGAAACTGGAAGGTGGGGAAAAGTAGGAAGGACGCTGAAGTGGTGGAAAATGATGCAGAAGAAGGAGGAGGAAGCAGGAACTTCATGAAAAGGAGAAGCAAGTGGTAAAGAAGGTGGCAGGACATTGATGAGAAGGAGGCATAAGAAAGAGAGAAAGAAGTAGGAAGTAATGGAGAAGGAAGTAGGAACTTCACGACGAGGAGGAGGAAGTGGTAAAGAAAAAGGTAGGACGTTGATGAGAAGGAGGTAGAAGAAAGGGAGAAAGAAGTAGAAGGTGGTGGAGAAGGAACTTCACGACGAGGAGGAAGTGGTAAAGAAAAAGGTAGGACGTTGATGAGAAGGAGGCAAAAGAAAGGGAGAAAGAAGTAGGAAGTAATGGAGAAGGAAGTAGGAACTTCACGAGGAGGAGGAGGAGGAAGTGGTAAAGAAGGAGGTACGAACGTGATAAGTAGGAAGCAGAAAAAAAGGAAGTAGAGAGTGGTGGAGAAGGAGACAGGAAAAGAAGGAAGAGAAAGTAGGAAGTAGTGGAGACGGAGACAAGAAGTTGATGAGGAGACAAGAAGAGAGGGAAGAGGAAGTAGGAAGTGGTAAAGAATGAGGCAGGACATTAATGAGAAAGAGGAAAGAAGAGAGGAAGTAGGAAGTGGAGGAGATAGAGGCGAAGTTGATGGGGAGGTAGGAAGAGAGAGAGGAAGTGACGTAGGAAGTGCTGAAAAAAAGGGCAGGGCGTTGAGAAGAAGGGGGTAAGAAGTTGACGTGAAGGAGCAGAAAGAGAGGAAGTAGTGAGAGTAGGAAGTGGTTAGAACGAAGGCAGGACATTGATGAGATGGAGGCAGGAAGAGAAGGTGGAGGAAGTAGGAAGTCGTAGAAAAGAAGAGGAGAAAGGATATTAAAGAGAGAGAGGAGAGAACAGTAAAAGAGAGAGGAGAGAACAGGAAATGGTGGAGATGAAAGCACAAAGAGAAAAGGAATTAAGCTGGGCAGAATGGGGCAAAACATTGGTGAGAAGCTAAACAGGGCAGGAAGTTAATAAGAAGGAGGCTAGAAAGTGGGAAGAGGGGAAACAACAAGGCGGGCAGTGCCTGACAAGTATGCAGGAAGTTGTTAAGAAGAAGGCAGAAAGCGGAAGACACAGAGGTGTGAAGAGGCAGAAAGTGGATGACAAGGAAGGACGTAGGGGGCAGAAAGACAGAATGTGGGACAGAACTGAGAGGTTGTGAAGACAAAATGTGAAAGGTGAGATAGGAAGTACCGTTACATGAAAGGTATTTATGAGAGTTTGGGAGTGGGAAGCTAGTGAAGGAGGAGACGGATTGGATAAGGTGAGATAGGAAGGAAATATAAGATATGAATTGGGAGAAAGGTAGCAAGAAGTGGGAAAGAGCTGGGAAGTAAGATCTTGAGCAGTGCCAGGAAGTAAAGGTAAAGGTAATTTATTTTACTTCGATAATGCAGGGAGTGGTTGCCTAATCTTAATATAAAGGATTCACAATTAGAAATTCAGAAAAGTCATTTTCAAGAGCAGGTGCAAGGGTTTGGAATGAGATACCAGCATCAATAAGAGACCTTTAAAATAAAGCAGTTTAAAAATAAAATCCACACTCTTCTCCTAGACATTTTAGAAAAACAGGATGATTATCTAGACTACTGTCAAATCAACACAGCTCTATAAATTGCAAACCCAAAGAACATGTTTTTTCCCATTTTTTACCTATCATCTTCTTCAAAAGTTTGATCAGAAGTTATATTTTTATATAGTTTTTGTTCCATTTGGTGTAACAGTTGTCCAAAGTTCCTTTCCTTTGTGCTACGTTTAGCTCAAGTTCTGATATTCTTCGGGTATTGGACAGAAAAAGCTGAAAGTCAGGAATTATTTTTCTAGGTCTGCAGGTGTACATTACTGGTTTGCCGATTATAATTATGTGGTTTATCAATTTAAAATGTTTATGTTTTAAAATGCCAAACAAGATGCTTGTCTCGACAAAAGTATCATATAAATTTACAAAAATAATAATAATAATCTTTATTGAGGTTACCAGAATCAAAAAATTGTGCTTTTCAGAAGGGACCTCACAAAATACATAATATCTACTAATTACAATAAATATATGCCTATAAAAATACAAGGAAAGCTAAACTCCGAGAATTAAACGAAATACATTCTATTGAAATAAAAGGAAATCTAAAAAGCTACTAATTACAACAATGTATAAAATGCTAAATAGGATGGAAGTTGAACTTATGCATTTCAAAGGTGCGCCCTTTACTCCCTCCCTCTGTCAGCACTCTGTTTTACGGGTATTTAAAGCTACATCTATGCAGTACAGAGGAAAGTTGAAACAGACGTTGAGATCACCAACATCGAATTGGAAACCTCTAGCTCAATAGGCAGCACACTATAATTACTGTACCATGCCTCCTTCTGGAATTGGTCTCCAGAGATGGAAACAGAACATGGAAACTATGGATCAAATGTTCTAACAAGCAAGCTTTAGTCACCTCAAAAGCTGCCACAGCAGGTGGAAGACTGACTGTCACCACACTAGCAGCTTTCTTCACATCTACAGCCGCAGTCGCAGGAGCAGGGAGAGTGGACCATGTGTCAAACTTTCTCTCAAGTGCGGTGATTTCTTGTTGGGTTGTTTTCTCATCTTGCATCAGCTCATCATACCTAACAATAGGTTAATTAGAGCTGTCAAGATCTACTGCTTCTAACAATATGTGCAATAAATAGGCTGACTGATGATCAATATAAGATTATCATGGTATCTACAAGAATAACTACTTGAGCTGCATTTACAAAGCATTAGGAGATAATTGTTCCTAATCCCTCATACAGGAAGAACAGGCATGAAAAGTGTTTGGATATCTGGAAGCACGCACCACAAAACATTTGTTTCCACTCCATAAAGAGCCAAAAACAAGCCAAACTTAGCCAAACCCATGGGGCTTTTCAGCGCTTGTTTACAACAAATATATGTTTCAGTGGGTGAGGGTCTTAACCAGACTGCTGTAAGCAGTTCACAATTCTTTTCTGTCTGAGACATTAAGTTGTGCCCTCAAGTTAACAGACCACAACACCAGCTAGGATTACACTACTCTTTCGAGAAGTGTGTGGATTCTTTTAAGTCCCCCGATAGAACGTTTAGAATTATAGCTTTACGTCCATGTCCAACAACAATCATACCAGGGATCCTAATGCAAATCCACGTTTTGACGCCGGTGCACTGAACGGTGTCAAAATAGTTGAGGAAAATAGTGCAGAGCAGTGGGGAGAAACAGTGGTCTGCAAATTAATAATTAATTCGCAAGATACTACACTAATTTAATAAAAATGTCCCACCGCTGTCATGGCTAGTAATGTTACAACGCTGTCAGTTACCATCTACGTGACACCACTATCAACAGCAGCGTGACACAACCGTCACTCTCCAACATTAAACAAAACTCCGGGACATTAGTATTTTAAAAACGGTAGTATGATACCGTGGTAGTTACATAAAACTGCGCGACATTAGTATAAACATCAGCGTGACACTGGCAAAACAGCAGCGCGACACTAATGTTACTCCAACGTTGCAGAAGGCTCCGTCACATTGGTATTTTATAACAGTACTATAATAATGCAGTAGCTACAGTAAGACTGCGTGACGCTAGTATCAACAGCAGCGTGACACTAATGAACTCTATCGTTACTATGACATTAAGGTCATCAACAGCCATAAGGTACACGAGACTGCGTCACACTGGCATCAATAGCGTGACACTGGCATAAAGCAGCGTGACACTAGCATAAACAGCAGCGTGACAGAGGTATAAACAGCAGCGTGACAACAGCATAGACAGCAGCGTGACACTAATGAAACTCTTCATCGTTGCGCAAAGCTCCGTAAAAAGGTACTGTGACATGATGGTCACCACCGCGGAACTGCGCATCAACAGCACAATGAAAGTGGCCTCATTCTCAATTGCTTGCATCAAACCGCCAATTCCCGGATCACTTCAATTCGTTTACAGACATGCATTCTAGTTTAGCCAATATCAGCAAAAGTATATTTATTACTTTATTTCTGGAGAAATGCAATATTTTTCATTAATTAGAGTAAATAAATATTTTAGGTCCAACTGGACAAGAAATCGCTGTAAAACATTTAACACAGTTTAATAAATAATGTCTGTGGGCCCAGACTCTTTAGTTTGTCACCCAGTCCCGCGGTGGGTTGAGTCTAACGTGTCTTGGGATTTGGCTTGGACTGAGTTCGAGTCCGTATCTCGGACATGGTTTAGCCAATCCAACTGGACTGGTTTTTGTATGCAATATGGACAATATTTAATCTGTTGCTACATTTATCATTGCCAAGGCAGAGTATAACGTTTAGCTTTTATTTGTTAAAAGGTTTTATCTACTTTATGTCTCTGTTTTAGTGCATGCAGGCAGTTGAGTACAATACCTGGCACAACGCAACACTGTTGTATTTACACTGTCACAACACCCAATTCAAAGTGACTGTCGACAATCCGGACAGCTGGCGAACCGTCCACATCAACTTCTTTCGAGAGCAGCAAGGAAAGAGAAAAGCAGAGAGCATGGAGATAATAGTTTTACCGCTAATCCTCTCATTTAGCTTGTTTAGTATTACTTCTTATACGCTTAACAAACTAAATTTAAAACCTAATAATTTCAGTTTGAATTTGATAAAAATGTCTTTGTTTAAGTAACTAAATAACAACATTAACAACTTTTTGAAAACTCTATTATAAGAATAAGCGTGTCAAAATTTAATGCTTATTAAAGTTAGCTTCACTATTCTCCTCAGTACAGTTACAAACTAAAACATATGTACAGCGAAGGAGACAAAGACGTAAGTTAGAACCCTAATACATTCTTAAATTTCGTAAATGTGTGAAATCAGAGCACATTACACGAAATGTCGGCATATTATAATCTAGAAACTGACATTACGTCTCTAATAAGAAAAAGAATCATCAAAGCAGTGAGTCTTGAAACACAGTAGCCCTCCAAACTTAGAATAGCAAAACAAAACACCACGCAGGGTAGCTACTCTCACTGTAGGTTAAACACAAACGAGGAAACAAGGACGCAAGGTTTTGACGTGAGCGTTTTGGCGTCTAGTCTAAAACGCTTAGGGAGCTGCAAGACAGTCACTAGACCTGTAACTACATCCGCACAAGCAACTGGCTACCTCTGTCGACTGTAAATCTACTTGCGGTCAACAAGCATGCATTAGCGTTAGCTATAATTAGGTCACACTGATTTAAGAGAACACTCGTGTCTATGTGGATTACGCGAGAATATCACCAAACAATACAAACTGGAGAAGGGTGTACAATGATGCTACTCCCGCTACTCACCTAAAGCGAAGGATTCCTTGGAACTCATTTCTTTACTCGCTCCAGCCTCATGATCAGAATTCAGTGCTAGACAAGGTGCAATCAATAAACAGATAAACATACATTAGCGAAACATTGTCAGTACCTAACACTACGACAGGGGAGAAAAGGTATAAATTGTTTGTCAGAAAGAAAGGAAGAAACTCCTAACAGCTAAAACCTTTTAAAACGCTTTTGAGAACAAACCCTAGCCTCAACCCCTTCTGCACGACTTGCTCCTATTTCAAAAGATAAGCCCTAGGGCACATTTATTTAAACAACATAGACACAAGAAATGCGGTATTTCCAGAGATCATGTGATAATAGACTAACCTCCTGGATGATCATAATTGGAGCTCCGGGGTGACCGCTGACCTGGTACCTGCAGACACGGCGCTTCTTCTCGTTCAAGCCTCACCCACTCGATCTCTTGCTCTCGGTTGGGTAGACACTTGTTGAGTACTTCCAGTACCGAATCTGGCATGTGATCGGCCCACATGAGACTGGAGATGAGAATGGACTGGAAGTCATCTGCCTCGGCCCATACTGGTTCGTACTGATTGTGTTTTTTACCAAAGCGTCTAGAAGTGAATAAAACCGAAAATGCGAAACAGATCACCAAAAGGACTCATGTGAAGAGGACAAGATATGTAACTGTGTTTTTGTTAAGGCAAGTACATGGGTAAATTGTACCGCATTTCCCTACAGGTTGTACCTCCTTCCCCAGCCAGCTGTAAACCAGTCTTAACTTTAGCTTGGGATGAGAGAAGTGCTACTGTTGTACCTCGTTTTCCAGTTGATGTACCTTCCACACTAAACCTTAAGAAAAACACTGTGTATTACATGTAGCTGGGAATGGATGGGGTGCTTGTCAACAGGCCTTCTCGACTTTTTCTCATCGCGCAAGTTTCTCTGGGTCCGCGGCCGGAACAAACAAACCAATCATCAAGGTAGCAAGAGTAAAGGCAAACTTCAATCGAGCCATATTTAGAACACAAAACGAAAGGTATTTTAACATGTGTAGACAAATGATCGGCTGCCATTTTGAGATCTTGTGCGCGCGCGACATCTTATGGGATGGTGCCATATGATCAGTTCAGTCAGGCGTTCAACCGATCACGTGTTGTACATATTCCGTATAATTTCTGACAATAGAAAGTTTAAGCAACGACGACGGGAACGTCAACGAGAACAGCACAAAACAGTGGACTTAATTACTGAATACAATAACCGCACGCTGTCCAGAATGCAACCAGCTGGCCACTTTTCAACCGTCGCCTTGAAAAGCAGAACGTGAAAATTCTGCGGAGAACGAAAACGCCGAAATATAAACTAACATGATCTCGTTCGGTTTCAAAAATTAAGGATTCTGATTTTTGCTATTCTTGCTATTTTTGTATTTTGCTACCTTTATGAAAAGGAAACGGAATTATATGAACAAGAAAACCCAAACGGGATCTTCAAAATCCAGCAGCCGTCTCATGAACGTTGCCGTTGCTTCAACTCCCTAATCTGGTTACCACCAGTACGTCTAACCCTCCGCATCGCTTCTGCGTCAGTACGTTGCCCTATTTCACTACTTGTCACAGTTTGTTTACGTTTTCAAGCTCCAACAGACACGACTGCTTGAAGAGTAAATTTACCGTAAAACGTCTGCAGTTAAAACATTCTTTGACAAACATGCGACGTGTAAATAGCGAAAGAGGGCAATATACAGGGCTCGAAATTGCGACCGATACAGTCACCAATGCTCCTTCCACAATGGCAGACAAATCCTGTACGCTAGTAAACACATTGGTGACTATAATTCTTTTCACATAGACTTACCCACTATACCTGAAAACCTCGTGGATTTTGAAGCTTAATCTGTGGTAGTGACGGGATTTCAAGAAAGCTAGCTTTCCAAAACTGCCACACATAAAACTTAATTTCTGATTTCATGTAGATACATCATATGTGATGCATTTTAGTGTCCGCCATGTTGATTCGTTTCGTACAAATGCGTAGCCAGCGTAGCTGGCGTTTCAGTCTCTGGAGAAGGGAGAAATACATGGCGCGGCGAGAAAAACAAACAGCAGGTATATCTCCCTTCTCCAGTGGCTGAAACGCCAGCTACGCTGGCCAACAAATGCGATCAGGGGTGATCACGTAACACGATTGGTGGATTTCAAGTCTTGCAGCCAGCTTCTCAGGAGACCTTTTATCCGGAAGTTAGTATTAAATTATTTGTATCCAACACAACCAGATACCGGATAGTCATAAATCTATCCCCAATTTGAGTTAACTCTCTAGCGATTAGAAATTGCCATTTTTGCCACTTGGTCGCCAAAAGGTATGACCGTAGGATTACTTGTTTTGGCTATACAAAAAAGATACTTGCTCTGTATCCAAACTGTGGCCTCCTCAATGTGAATATATTCTTGCGGTTTCATCTTGGAATAGAGTTCGTTTTCAGTTTAGATGACACCAGAATGAAATGTTAGGAGAATTTTGCTTTTCATCATAGATAGTTTGATGTCTATGACCAATTGCTTTATTCTCATAACCAAACAACATATTATGTGTAGAAAATGTAAGGAGAAGATATGTACCAGAACGAGAATTTCGTTTGGATTCAAAACCGGAATGAACGTATTCCAGAATGAGTAAACAGGAACGAATTTTCATCTCGGATCATGCAAACAGATATAGTAACATGTATGAAGACGGAATGAACTCGTTTTTTAAAAAATGAAGTAATTCTGGTATCATGTTAATGACTCAGACAAGACGCATTCTCTATGGAAAGACTCGCAAAAACGAATAGCCGAAGGCCAATAGATTGCTCTGCTTGTCTATTCGTCTTTGTACAAGTCTATATGTACTTCTACACTACAATTATCTGCCGGTATGTAGCTTGCGTAACAAACAGTACTCGGTGTGTGGGCAGCACGACTTTTTTTAAAAAAACTTTATTATTATTAAGTTGTAAATAACTTTCGCAAATCCAAACTGCTCAGATGTTAGCGTAATGAACGGTTTTTGTTGAGGAAGGAAACCTGAGTACCCAGAGAAAACAACCTACGTCGGAGAAGGACCGCAAACCCAGCCTACTTACTTCCCAGGCCGGGAATCGAACCAGGGTCGCTTTAGTGAGAGGTGAGTGTTCTTGTCACTGCGCCACCCCGTCACTGCACCACCCCGACGCCCCAATAACTACGAACACCCGAAGCACTTACCCAGAAACCGAGACGGTCTTGACTATGTGGATGATCTTTCCTGGAGGGTAAAAGCGTGGTGCCTTAGAGTTCTTGTTATCAGGTAGCGGAATAAGACGCTCCCGTTCGTTATTCACATCCGTGTGGCCACCGCCGCTGCATAGGCCACAGCAGAACACACATCTGCAAGCGCAGCCCCGGAGGATTTTCCACTGCAACCGAACAAGAGATCAAATATGTTAGGGCGCTTTCCATTTCCATTGTCTGGAATATTGTTACTCGTGCCGACGGCGACAAGCCCAGACTTGCCCTCAGTTCTTTTTTCATTGTTCGTTTTCATTATTATTTGTAGGCGAGACTGTCGATATTAACTGGAATCAACCTGGTGAATTGGCTGCTAAGTGTAGAAAGGAATTACGATCAATTCTATATTTTTATTATTGCTTTCTTTTTAGCCTCGCTTTTTGACTTGAACCTAAGCCACTAGATATCGCTAAACTCTCCATGTACTCTTACCTAACTACTGCATTAACATGTTGTTTACACTTTAGTCGACAAAAAAGACTACATTTTTAAGACTCGTTTATAATCTGTCAAATATAACAGCAGTACGTGTCAATCAAAAGACCAAAAGCAATCTCAGACGACGATCAAAAAGCAAGAATTGAAGGCAACGGGAAATCCTTGAGAGAACTTGTGAGTGACCTGTTCGCTACATGGCGTTAAAGGGTTGATGGTGATGATGACGCGTCGTTAAAGGGTTGATGATGACGTGGCGTTAAAGGGTTGATGATGACGATCACGTGTCGTTAAAGGGTTGATGATGATGACGTATCGTTAAAGGTCTATGATGACGATGACGTATCATTAAAGTCTATGATGATGATGACGTGTCGTTAAAAGGTTGATGATGCTGACGTGGTGTTAAAGGGTTGTTGATGATGATGACGAGTCGTTAAAGAATTGATGATGATGATGATATGTCGTTAAAGGGTTGATGATGACGACGTGGTGTTAAAGGGTTGATGATGGTGATGATGATGACGCGTTGTTAAAGGGTTGATGATGATGATGACGTGGTGTTAAAGGGTTGATGATGATGATCACGTGTCGTTAAAGGGTTGATGATGACGACGACGTGGAGTTAAAGGGTTGATAATGATGATGACGTATCGTTATTGGCCTATGATGATGACGTGTCGTTAAAAGGTTGATGTTGCTGACGTGGTGTTAAAGGGATGATAATGATGATGACGTATCGCTAAAGACCTATGATGATGATGACGTGTCGTTAAAAGGTTGATGACAATGACGTAGTGTTAAAGGGTTGATGATGATGATGACGTGTCGACCAAACAATATCATTAATTAACTTTGATTTGACTATTTTTAATAAAATCATACGTGTATATAAATTAACCGATTCATAATTGGTAAACTTAGCTTCTTCAATATGGCGCGAGTGTAGGCCAGTGGCAGTTGCCTATTGTTGGCTCATAAATACGGTGGATGATAAAATAAATTATACGTTTAAAGCGATTATTTCACTTAAGAAGGTGAACACAGCGATGTCAGTGGCAGACTGATAACCTCGCATGATATTAAAAAGAACAAAACAAACTCTAGAGGAACAAGTAGAGATTAGCACATCACTGTCGAGCATTATGTTGCTGTTACTTCAGCGGAAGTGACTTCGCATTCTGAGCATATTACCTTTGGCTCTCTGCAGTGGGAGATCACGGCCATAATTTTGTTCCTTAGATCTTCTAGTGTGAAGAGGCTCAACCTGCAAAAAGACAAATTATTAATATGCAGCACTATCGTCACGTGTGACAATGCCGCTTGTAGTTTATAGTCGCATAGCTAAAACTGGTAAACGTGTTTCAAAGGAAAATGTGACATTTTGTGATTAAATGTAACCCAGAACACTTCCGCCGCCTTGATAAGGCGCCAGTCTGCAGAGCGCGAGGCAAGAGTTCAATTCCCGCCGCATGCCCGGACCAACACTCAGGGTCTTGAAATAATTGGGGGAAAGGTGCTGCGTTTGCCCGACTCAGACCTTTGCGTCTTCTCAGATGAGAACATTAAACCATTGGCCCTTGGCGGCCTTTCTCAGTTGGGTCGTTAAGACCTCATTGTTGAGAATCTCTGACTACCTTGCAGTGGTAAAGGCAATAAACCCATAAACCAAACCAGAACACGAACGAGAATATTACATGCACATAATTTTGAAATAACGACATCTGAAAATTACAGTTTCCCGCCATTAAGCTAAGCGGCGTGCGCTCCCCATCTATTTTCCCACCATTAAGTGACGTGCGCTCACCAGCAAGTTTCCCGCCATTAAGTGACATGTACTCACCAGCAAGTTTCCCGCCATTAAACGACGTGCTCTCGCGAGCTATTTCCCCTTGACTGTCTCAAAATAAATAGATACTGAGGCATGCAGAAATTTCTCAGGTATTAGTATAAACAAATAATAGCATGATTTGTACTTTGTATTTGGTATAAATACCACTCATGATATTTCAAAATTGTTTCAAATGACGTAGATCAACTTTGAAATATCATTCGTGGTATTTATGTCAAATACCACTACAAACCATGCTATTACCTATACTAATTAATTTGGCAGCCTCTGAATATTTTGTGTAGTGAGGTATACAAGCCCAGGACACGAATCAATTATAACCACCAGCAAACAATTTCCAAATGGCTAGTAGAAAACTAGCCATAGTTGCTAGCGGCTAAAAAATGTAAGTCGAATCCTGAAGCTTCGCGTTCTTTAACATATTGAAAATACTCTCTCGGTACCTTGGAATCATATCCTTGCCGACAATAACTGAGATTGTGAACTCCTTGGCAAACCGTGCAGCTGATAAGCTGAAACAGACAGAAAAGATTTCGCGTTTGAAAACAGTTCCTGTGATATGTGTGTTAGTAAACGAGTTTGTATTAATTTCTAAAACAGCTGCCATGTTCTTAATCCGCGATACTTTTGTCTAAACTATGTTTCAGATTTCTTAGTAATCGAGAAATAGTATGTTAGGGTTGTTTATTTATTTATCTATTTTTTGTTTTATATATACGGTTGTAACCGCTCAAACCGGCAAGAAACAGCTGTTGAAAGGGAAGAAAAAAGAACAGCAAGAAAAGCAAAATTATTTGCCGGGTACACTCGAACTAAGACTTCTGCGTTAGATCGTCACATAACAAAACAATGCGCTAACGGGAGCAGTCAGTATTTATGGCCAGGGTTGGGGCTGAAGAGAAAATGGTTGGGCAAAAGAAAATTTGAGGTACTTTAGGTCAGGTAAAGGACAATTTTACTTTGAAATGGTTGGGTAAAGGGAAATATGAAAAATCGAATGTGTCAAATTTAATGATTCATTAGCTGGCGTTGAAGTAAAGTTGTAGTAAGTACTGAAACGTATTATGTCCTTCAAGTAAATGAACACTGCAGATTGAACGTTTGCTTATGAAACTAAGAGAGGGAGTAACCATTAAGGTTTGGCCGCTCAGCACTGGTGAATAAACAGATATAGTAGTTTATGGTTAA
>JANSTR010193036.1:0-15552 GCA_025434805.1 Antipathozoanthus remengesaui | reverse complement strand
GTACGTAGCATTTGTGTTTTCTCTTTTGTTCATTCCAAGCTCGTCCATCAGAGTCTTGATGTAGAAGTTCTTGCAGAACTCATTTCAAGCTACTTAGATAACCAAAGGGCACCTTTTGTTAAAACTCTGCCTACTTACATTAAAGACACCAATCATACCCTTTCCATTTTAAACCAATTTTTATTTTCCGGCAACAACAGATTTGTTTTCACCATGGATGTCAGTTCTTTGTACACTGTCATCGCTTGTCAATAGGGACTAGTGGCATTGAAACATTTTTTTTGGAAAAACGCACTATATAAGAATCATTGACAGACACCCTACTTCGACTTGTTGAGCTTGTTCTTACTCTAAACTGTTTTTCATTCAACAGCGAATTTTATCAGCAAATCAATAGTGTCGCCATGGGTACTAAAATGGTACCAAGCTACGCTAATAGTTTGGTCGGCTACGTAGAAGAACAAATTTTCAATCAGTACAGTGAACCTAAACCGGAACTGTTTGGACGTTATATTGATGATTGCCTTGGCGCTACTTCTTGCCCATGATAAGAATTAGATCAATTCATTCACTTTGTTGATTCTTTTTATCCGGCTCTTAATTTCACCTGGGAAGTTTGTGATGCTTCGGTTACATTTCTGGACATCACAATCTGAATCGAAGAGAATAGGTTGACCACCAGTGTCCACTACACTGACTCGCATAGCTACCTTTCATATTCGTCGTCACACCCGGTCCAAGTTAAAAGTTCAATTCCATACTCACAATTACTCAGACTTCGTAGACTTTGAAATGACAACTCCAGTTTCAATGCCAAATGCTTAGAGATGTCGACATTTTCTTCTAAACGTGGTTATCCTGATCATGTTATTAATCAGGAACTAGACCGAGTTCGGAACGTCAGTAGCAAATCCGCTCTTACACCGTCTGATTCCAACAGCGAAGACCGAATGCCATTCATTCTTACTTACCACCCGTGCAATTTAGCCGCCAAGAATATTTTTCTCCGTAACTTCAAATTTTGCAGTCAGATCCGGAACGTCTTCCATCTTTTCCATGCCTCCACTCGTTTCATTTAAACGTGACAAAAATCTACAGAACCATCTTGTCAGAAGTGCTCTGGTACCTAATAATGAGTCAGGTACTTTCAAATGTTCGCGTAAACAGTGCAAAACGTGTCCATTTATTGTTTCACGTGCGCAAATTGCCGGCTCACACTTGCACTGTTCGTGATCATTTTAGCTGCACCATGTCCAATTTACTTTACTGCAGTATTTCTTGTTCATTTTGCAAGAAGCTTTACATCGGTGAGACAGGCAGAAAATTAGGTGATGATCACTTCACTGAACATCTTAGAGATGTCTGAAACAATGATTCTTCTTTATTCAAACCAGTCGTGTGTCATTTCAATCTCCCGGGACACTCTTTTCAAGCGATGCAAATCAGTGGCATCATTCAGCACAAATTGGCTTTAATGAGTCCCACAAAAGAAAGGACAAAACTCATTTTTAAACTCGGAACTTTGGCACCTCATGGCATCAACAAAAGTTTTTCATTCATCTAATTTTAATGGCTGTATTTTCTATTTCAATCTGCATACATTTATTTATAGTAAATTCTTATATAAACCCCTTCACTGTTTCAGTTTCTTCAGATGCTCCGACAAAGGGCTTGCGTTTGAAACGTCAGCTTTCTTCCAAATTTATGGCGTGAAAAATTGTTTTCATCAACCCTCGGTTGATTTTATTATTACTAATTAAAAAGACTTTAATTGTATTTGCTACTCTTTCAGACACACTTTTGAAGTGTTCTCCAAAGAAGGGATGGATTTAAACAACCTGGCATACACTGCTGGTACACTTCCATTACATTGTGATATTCCACAATGTGAATATTATCCTGGGGTTTGTATTGTCAATATTTTTTTTTTTTTATTAAAGGAAATCTGCAGTGAAAAATACATTACCAGCCAAATAAAAGACTTTACTTCGCTGATTTCTGGTGTGAAATTTCAGAGCTGAAAACTGTCGCATAAATGAGAATGGAGTGAAAACTTTTCAGTATTTTATTTTGTTGATGGAAGAAGCTATCATGAATTTTGACATCATTGCACTCTGGATGGGATATCTTGCATGGCTAGCTACATGCTTGTCCTCTGAAGAACAATGATCTTGGCCTGTCAAGCGTTTTGCTTGAAACTGAAAGGGGTCACAGCCTAGTGAAAGAAAAACGTTTTTAATGTGATTAGAATAGATACATTGCTGGGCAAATAGCTCATTGAGCCAGCACTTATCCTCACTTTCTCGGGGTGGTTAATGGTAAAATTCCAGACTTACTGATTCACGACAACCTTGGTTTAAAATCCAAGACTCTAGCTATTTCAGCATGACTGAGACCATGCATATTTTTAAAGTCAAAGTTTTGAAACTTATTTAAAGATTCATGGTAGTTGCTCTGGAGCTCTCTTAGCTTGGGGCAACAACTAATATTTCATATATGCAATAATGTTTTAAAATAGAAATTAAAGCTTGAGCTACCTGTTCACTAGAATGCTCCACATTCCACAATGTTGACTACCAAGATTCCATAATGTGGACTAGCGATATACTTGCAGCAACAAGACGGGACTCAGAGAGGAAAACAACACCAGGCAAAACCTGAGATTTTGAGACTCACTGTTTACAAAACATTATCAGAGACTTTGAGACTTACCAAGATTTTGTGAGACTCGCAATCTTTTAGGTATCATTTGCTGCCCCTCTTTTTGCATGTAATCTTAACCCTTTCTCTACTAAACCCTGACTTCGAATTTATGAAGAATGTCCCAACTTTTGAACCAGTTGATGAAACGTACTCAAAAAAGTCACCATTTATTTTGTTAGCCTGAAAAGTAGTATTCTCAATCTTCAAGTGGCCCCTGTGAGTTGGGGGAGGTACAGTTTCATAGCAGATGAACGAGGATTATAATTAAATTACAGTACCATTCAGGATGTAAATATGTTGCATGTACCTTTGAGAAACAAATGCAAATTAATAATAATAATAACAGTAATAATAATAATATCATCTTTTTTTTAAAAGAACTTGAAAATAGCTGGAGTCACAGCTTCAGTTTGTACCTTTTAGGGGACCAATTCAAATTTTCTGGCAAGCACTTCATCCATTTCATATGGGAGGTGCCCTTTCCCTAGCCTCTGATCTTCTCGCTACCTAGGAATAATGTTCACTAGGCCATACATTTGAGGTTCTGATGTCATTCAAAGAGTTTATGAATTACCAAGGCAGGAAGTTAAGGCTCCTTATGAATCAGTGATGCTCGCAGTGAACTGCATTTGGTCCAAGTGATATATTTTGTTTTTAATTTTAATCTATTAAATTAAACTGCTTTTTAGTTAATTATAATATTTTAATTTACAGATACAACTGTTGCACTGCATTGAGCAGGCACAATCTGAAGGAGGAGCAAATATGTTTGTAGATGGATTCAATGTGGCCCAACAATTTCGAGATCAACATCTGGAACTGTACAAACTCCTCTCTGTTGTACCAATACCATACTGGGACATTGGAACTGACAAACTTGGCGAGTTTAACCAGAAATATGCTCGTCCACCTATTGAGTAAGTTAAATATTCATTTCAGACAAAATGAATGCAGAAATTTTGTCTTATCTCTGGTTGGCTCTAAGATAGTCTCGTGTGGGTACACTACCTTACACCATATGGGTGTATTGCCAATTCTCCTAAACTGTTTTCTTACCTCGCTTCCATCTAAACATGTTGCATGATGGGAGAATTTTGCTTTTCATCATGCATTTAATTTTCTGTGTGTGATCAGTTGCTTTATAATATTTCAGTGATAACCAAGCAACATATTCTTTGTGAATGTTGTAATTAGGAGAAAATACATGCTGATAAACTGACTGGGGCTGAAAGGGCTTGGAGCGATGGCTTTTTCGAGTAGGAACAGATTAGCACTGACACTGGACCTTGTCCATTTAGTAACACAAATAAACGGACCAACTGTACAAAATAAAAAGGGGGTTACAAGGCTTGTTAGCTATTCCCTGTCCCTTTCCTTTGCTGCTGCCCTCACCCTCCTTCGCATAATTTTTTCCTTCCGTGGTAGACCTTATGAGGGAGGGGGGAGGGAGCAGGCAATTGCTGTTGTACTGGATAAGAACATTTCAACATTTGTATGTTCAGGGAAGTTGTTTATCATATTATTTATTTTGATCAATTCAATTCAATTTATTTATTTCAGTACCTGTGCAGTAAATTTACAATATTTAAAAGTAGTTAAATCAAACAGAAAAAAAGGTGCTCAGCCAACTGTAATAACCAGAGGTTAGTCTTGACAGTTGGCTTACTATTTTATATTACAAATTGAAATGTCGAAGGAGAAAGGTGCATAGAATTTGTGTAAAAAGGAAAAAAAAACATATAATAATAGAATAATAATAATAATAATAATAAAAAAATGTCAATATTTATACAAGATGAAAAGGGCAAATGTTCATGTGTCCATAAATAATAAACAAGTCCTTTCCTCAGACCCTTTGTCTGCCATTTCGTTTATGGTTGAAAAAAGCAGTAAAGCTCAGTGTAAGGCAACTGTTAAATAGTGCCCTACAGGGGCGTAGCCAGGGGAGGGTTCCAGGGGTTCCGAAGATTTAGTTCTGAAGATTTGGGTTATGTAAATAAAATAGGTTAAGTAACTTTAAGTTATCCAACTTCTGCAGGCTGAAAACAATCGTAATAGCTGACAAAGAACAAATAAACCCTTGAAAATTCCAGTATGGGTCAAAATATTTATGTTTCCACTACATGGTCTTCATTTAGGCAGGTAATTCAGTTGCCCAGCTGTAGTTGAGAAAACCAACATTTGATTCGTTAAAACGAGGTTTTTTGTTATATCGGGGTTTGTTATGTATGTCTGGGTTTTGTGTCATACATACCTCGTATTAACCGAGTGCGAGGTCAGTACCGTAAGTTATGGACCGAGTTTCGTCCTTCTTTTTATGGCCCAAGTGCAAAGCGCACGAACAATGAAAATAGGGAAGGAAAAATCCAGGATCCATAACTTACCGTACGGACCGAGCAAACGAGGCTAATAATATATTTGAAAACTGAGGGTCATTCTCAGTGAAGCATCGTCCCGACTAGGGAGCACGCACACAATTAAAGGCGTGTTCACACTAGAGATGCAAATGCAAGTGCAGACGCAGATGCAAGCGCAAGGACATTCACACTAGCGATGCAAGTGATGCAAGCAAGCTTGTGTTTGCGTCTGCGTCAGCCCCATTCACACTTGGAAATTTGTGAAGCAAGAGCAAACGCAAGCGCAAGGTGTGTGCAAGAAAAAGGAAATTTTCCTTTTTCTTGCGTCTGCGTCAAGTTACATTCACACTTGTTTTTTTCGCTCTTGCGTCTGCGTCTGCGCTTGCATTTGCGTCGCTAGTGTGAACACGCTTTTACCAAACACGTAATGCAAGCAATTATACTGTATTTAAATGAAGGACTGAAAGACTACGTCATAGATTTTTCCAAGTACAGTTTTAATGTTTAATAAGTAGAATTATAATAATTAGTTTTTATAATGATTAGTTTTAGCATAGTTATATTCATAGTTTCGTCATAGATCTTTTTTAGTTATAAGACATTTCTTAAACCTGAGATTTTGAGACTCACTGTTTACAAGACATTATCAGAGACTTTGAGACTTACCAAGATTTTGTGAGACTCGCAATCTTTTAGGTATCATTTGCTGCCCCTCTTTTTGCATGTAATCTTAACCCTTTCTCTACTAAACCCTGACTTCGAATTTATGAAGAATGTCCCAACTTTTGAACCAGTTGATGAAACGTACTCAAAAAAGTCACCATTTATTTTGTTAGCCTGAAAAGTAGTATTCTCAAAATGTTCATTGTTTCATGTAATTCAGAAGTTGACAATTTTCATAAAGTATGATAAATTTTATTAAGTTGAAAGTCAGTAGGGAAACCTTGGGTTTAAAAGTGGATAAATGCACATGACTCCCCCTGGATGGGACTCTAATCCATCACAGACTATATCTCCCTATTTTAGTTATAAGACATTTCTTAAACCTGAGATTAAGAAATATTGTAGCCCAGTCCTATTAGCCTATGAAGCCGAATATTGTAAATTAGTTACGGCAGTTCTTTTCTGCAAGAATGTAATCACATTGTAATTCAATTTTCTTTGCAATGATGTGAATTACTAAACATTAATATTAATAATTATTCATATAATTAAAACTGTTTTATAACTCAACAGGCTGGACTATGAAGGCTGGTTAGTTCGTTTCTCTTACAACAATCACTCGAGAGATTACCACCTGACTGTACCTCCAGAAGTAGTTCAGAAAGTGTATGAGGCATACACCACCCTGGGAAAGCTGTGCCGAGACCCTGCCAACAGAATCGACTACAAGATGAAGCCTGGTGACATGATAACGTTCAATAACAGTCGTGTGCTTCACGGGAGGAGCGCATTTACCGTTACAAAAGAAGGGAACAGGCTCCTGCAGGGCGTGTACCTGGACTGGGATCTGGTCAATTCCAGAATTAGGGTGCTTGGTCGTAAGCTTAATCTGCCTGTGTTTGTGTAAGCACTAAGTTCTACTAATTCACCTTACCCCCTTGTGTACCTTCCTTTCAACTTGTAGATAAGATAAGTAATGGTAATAGAACTGAGTGGAGTCCAATTAGGTCTGTTATCACAAGTAATGATAACAGACGGAATTGGACGAACACAAAGTCCTATTACAAATAATTTTATTTATTATAATAATTACATTTTCTGAAAACTAAACTGAAAGACGAAATTTTTGCAGATAAAAACACATTTTACTAATTTCCATAACATTTGTAATGATACTGGCAATGAGTGGAGTCCATTTTTGTCTGTTATCACTACTTGTTGCTGATTGGTCAGAAATCTCGAAACCGGATTGTGATTGGCTGATTCAACTGTCCCCATAACAGGTAGCGATAACAAGTAGCCAATAACAGAGTTTTGTTATCGGAGAGTTTTCCAAGGCAATTTGGGGAAAATAGAGTTCAGAATGGGCCAATCAGATTTGAGGAAATTGTAATTATTATAACAAGTTGTTTTATTGAGTTCGTTTTGCTATATCTTGATTGCAGAATAATCCAGCCGAGAACACTCCATTGATCCTGAACGGCAAGTGCGAGAACACAGAGAGTTCCCCAAGCAAAGATCACTTACTGTTTGCCTTCGTGCCAAGTAAGCTGAGCTTTCTAATAGAGTTACATTTTGAGTTCCTAAACTTTAAAGATAGTTTAGAGAATATGGAAATCAAGTGTGGCACGCAATCAATACGATCTGTTCATGTATCACAGGAAATCTTTTAAACTTTCGCAAATTGTGAACTAACTTAAAGATTTCAAAAGATATTTAGCTTGTATCAAGTGAGACAATTTTGGCTTTCCAGAAAAGAGACCGTTTTAATAATCAAAATTGCAAACGTCATAAAGTTAAAGATCACGAGACGTTCAGGTTAAAAGGTTAAGCAATGAGCTTTAATGTCATTGTAGAAACAGTTAAAGTATGGAGACATTGTCTTTCATATTCTTGGTTTGCATGTGACGTTGGCGTTGTTGAACAATAGTAGTGTACTAACATTAATCTCCAGCTTCCAATGCAGTCGCCCTATTTCAACATATATTTTTGTTTTTGCTTTTTAAGGTATAAGGCGGGTCTGGTGCTTTTTACCAGTTACGTATGTCATCAAGGATATATCTTGTCCACCGATTGCCTAAATAGCGCCATGGTCCATTTGACATTTGCCCATTGGTGCATGCTCTTGCTCGCTCATGTCCGGGTTTTTCTCGTTCTTCTTGCTCGAGCTCCTTTTTCTGGCTATCAATAAAGAACGTATTATGTTCAAAAATTGGTCAAAGTACTCCTCTTGCTATGTTCTGTTATAACTAAAGCACACATGGTTTTTGAAGTTTACGAAAGAAGTGCATTAAGAAAACCAACCCAAGGCGAGTTTTCTCACACTTATATAAAAGCTCCTGGCCGGAAAACACGAAAAAAATCCAAATGACAGAAGCAGCAAAACCACAGTGTTATTTTATGAAGAATTAAAATAACACTGCACAGGCAATGAAAACGTGCGCTGTATCTGTTAACTACGACACAAAAGAAAGCATGCATGATGTGGCGTGTGTATCCATCAAAACTCAAAAAACTAGAGTGGTTATCGGTATGCGCCCTGAAAATTCTTCGCTTCTTTCGTTCTTAGAAACCAGATGGGTATATTTGTATAAGCTCCATGCGGAATGTATGCACCGTGTATTCCACATCTTGCATTCATCGATGCCATTCTTTGCTTGCAGCCGATGCTCGTATTCGGCTGGAGAAGTGTTGCGACTTTGGCAATCCACGCCTTGATCAGAGGTGGGAAGTGTTGAATGAGGAGATTGCCACCATATGCAGCAAGTTCTCTCCGAGTAAGTCTATTAAGAAGCTTTATTAAGTACTGGATAGTTCCCACAATTGGTTATACGGGTATGTTCGGCCCCTTAGGATATGATTTCAGGCCGATTTTGTCTGAAATAGGGTAATATTTCGTTAGTTATTCTATAAAAACGTATCGCTTTTTGAAGAATTTTTCAAACGTTGTTTCGTTTATAGGCTACTGATTTTGCTATTTTTTCTGAAATAGGGTATAGAAATTGCCATTTTCTAGAATAGGGTCAGGGTTTGAGGAATTTGACCGCATACCTCTGCTCAGAATTTGGGCGAGTAGTTCCTCTCCTGGCCCGGGGGTCCAACTGCAGATATGTAGATCAATCAGTATAGCACAATCTGAGCGAGTAGTCGAGGTTCGTTCCTCAAAGACTTCAACTCCGCTCATGGACGTCTTTCCACGCAATTGGACGTTTATCACGTGATAGGAGTTAGCCAATCAGCGTGCGCTGTCTTACTAGGTCTAAAGGAACCATCCCACAAAGCGTCGCGAGGTCAGTGACAATGGCTTTTATTTGCTTGTTTCTTTGAAGAAACGAATTCGGTAGAATAAAATGTAAAACAAACAAATTCTAGTTATCAATCCAACTGATTAAGAGATGATGAACATTGAATCTACTTTGACCTCTTTCAATACCGCCGCCTGGTTAGCACAGCTGGTAAGGCGCCAGTCTGCAGTGCGGGAGGTTCGGGTTCGATTCCCAGTCGGACCAACACTCAGGGTCTTAAAATATCTGAGGAGAAGGTGCTGCCTTTGCTCTAACATCTGCAAATGGTTAGACCTTCTCGTCTTCTCGGATAAGGACGTTAAACCGTAGGCCCTCGGAGACCTTTGTCAATTGGGTCGTGAGACTTGTTAAGATTCTCCGTCCACCTTGGAGTGGTAAAAGTAGTAAACTAAACTAAACTAGTTTGGACAAACAAAAACATAGGTGTGTCTAGATTAGAAGTAAGAGAAGCTGAACTACAATTAAGTTAATAATGCTTACCTTTCTCCTTTGCACTATCACCAATATCTTCCGCACATTGTTTCTCAAACCTATCTATCCCTTTACTTAAAACGTAGGTCTGCGAGTGAATGTCAGCATCATGTTCAATTAAGATACTGGCAGTGTCTGTGTGTCCATTCTCTACAGCCCTGTGAAGTGGCGTGAACCCTACAGAGTCCTTAGCGTTCACAATTGCAGAATGTTGAAGTAAGAGCTTCGTGGTAAGTGTGTGTCCACTCTCAGCTGCGCGGTGCAGTGGAGTGAAGCCCCATATGTCCAAAGCTTGGACACTACAGTTGTGTAAAAGCAGTAGCTGTACAGTGTCTGTGTGTCCATTGGTGGCGGCGCGGTGGAGGGGCGTGAAGTGCCATTGGTCCGACTTGTTCAACTTTAGAATAAATCAACAAAAAGTAATCTTCGACAAACGCATATTGCAGCTACGGTTTAAGACTGGATCATACATGTGAAATAAGTTAAGCATAAGATAAGCACACCACAGGAATGAAATAAGCAGTGTAAACAGACGTGATATAACATAAGCACGAGACAATCACAGCACAAAAAAGGTGGATTTACCTCATTTCTCGAGTTATGTCACGTTATTCAGTGATTTATGATCGTTTACGAAATAGATGTGCAGCCAATCAAAGCCGCTTTATTTCAGGAATGAATCATTTTTCGAAAGCGTTGGAAACATAAAGTTCATTTGACTCGGCAGCCCAATGTTGACTGAGCTAGCCAGTTGGTAACAAACCGAGGCAAAGACTGAATGAGTTCAAGTTTGCATAGTTAAACTCATTGCGAAATCAACCGTCCCCCCCCCTCCCTCACATGTTTTTTAGAAAGTTCACTGCATAGTTATTATTCACATAATAAAAACAAACTATTTTGATTTTGTCTTTCTTAGAAAGGTTCATCATTTAATTTGATTAGTTATTTAAAGAAAAACTGGACGCAATCCTGTCCTCGTAGTCAAAACTACAGTAGCTATTAGAACTAGACCCATTACAGTACCTTGCACCCTAGACCCATTACAGTACCTTGCACCCTAGACCCATTACAGTACCTTGCACCCTAGACACATTACAGTACCTTGCACCCTAGACCCATTACAGTACCTTGCACCCTAGACCCATTACAGTACCTTGCACCCTAAACCCATTACAGTACCTTGCACCCTAGACCCATTACAGTACCTTGCACCCTAGCTCTATGAGAACCTGTATTGCCAGGTTGTGACCATTCTCGGCTGCTCTGTGGATTGGTCTGTACCTCCAGTTATCCTTGCAATTCAGATCTGCGCCACGTGCCACCAATAGCTCGATCA
The DNA here is from genome assembly GCA_025434805.1 of Antipathozoanthus remengesaui. NCBI lineage: Eukaryota > Metazoa > Cnidaria > Anthozoa > Zoantharia > Parazoanthidae > Antipathozoanthus > Antipathozoanthus remengesaui. Next base: position 4,717 of record JANSTR010193036.1, on the reverse strand, counting down.
CCTGCGAATGGCCATTCTTTGCTGCTCTATGAACAGGTGACAAATGCCACTTGTCTGTTGCCAGGACGTCACAACTAAAAATAATTTACTTGAACAATTAATTTATGCATCTTCAAAAGTATAGACCAGTGCTGTGTTGTTTGATATGTGTTGGCCATATATGGTTTATAATTAGATTGGATCTGTGATAGCGACAAAGAGAAGCCGAAAGCTATCTGAGACGGCGCTGAACTGGACATGGACGTTGTCTATCCGTGATAGCGACACATTAGACACTTCGACTATTCGTGATAGCGATACACTATAGACACTTCGACTAGCCGTGATAATGACAAACTAGACGCTATGTAGATCTGTGATAGCGAAAAATATTGGCTTCCGTAATGGCGACAAGGCTGAACACATTGGCTATCTGTGATAGTGACAAGCTAGACACGTTGACTATCAGTGATAGCGACAAACTAGACATATTAACTATTAATAAGATAACGACAAACTGGAAACGATGGCATTGACTATCTGTGATGTTATGGTAACAACAAACAAGTCACGTCACTTGACTATATATGGTAGCAACAAACAAGTCACGTCACTTGACTATATATGGTAGCAACAAACAAGTCACGTCACTTGACTATATGTGGTAGCGACAAATACCAAAGGCGTTGAATATGCGTGATAGGAACAAACACTGAATCACGTTTTATATCTGTGATAGCAACAAACACTAAAGACATTGACTGTGTTTGATAACAAAACACTTCTTACCCATACTTTAGCAGAGTTCTAACCACCAAGACATGCCCTCTCTCCGAGGCAAAGTGAAGCGCAGTATTTCCTGATGAATTGGTCTCCTCGCGTCCTGCTCCCCTTTTCAATAGCACTCTTACGGAGCCACAATGTCCTTTGCTTGCTGCTATTATTAACGGTGTCATCTTTTTCTTATTCGTGGAGTTGATTCTTGCCCCCCGCTTGAGCAATACCTTGTGAACACGTATAAATATCAAATAGTTTTTAATGAGAACAACTACTTTTTTCCTTCCGTAACAGGTGTTAGGGTGTTGCGCGCTTGGATCGCCTGACTAAAAAGGTAAAGGTAGTTTATTTTACTTCGATAACGCGGAGAGTGGTTGCCCAATCTCCCGAGCCAGAGGCTCGTATTTAAGCATTTCGAAGGTGCGCCCTTTACCCCCTCCCTCTGTCAATGCTCCGTTTTACGGGTATTTAAAGCTCCAGCTACACGAATCAGAGGAAAGTCGAAACAGACGTTGAGATCACCGAAAATCGAACTGGGGACCTCTAGCATAGTAGGCAGCGCACTAACCAACTGAGCTACGTCTGCTCCTTGACTAAGCTCATCATATAGCTCCATCCCAGAAGACTTCGATATAAAATGAAAAACTTTTATAGTCAAACCAAGTCAGTTGCAAGCGTTAACACCAAAAATCAACCTGGCTTTGTTGTCTAAATTTTAAAATCATTACTCGCTCGAAATTTGAAATTTTGAATTAATTAACAGATTTGTCCTGCGGATTATTTTAGAATCTTGAGAGTTGACAGTTATTTCAGTCAGTGGATTTTCAATAAAGTCTAACTAAACTCGTGCACTGATTTCCGGCCGGGCTTCCGGGCATAGCGTGTGCAGATCACGTGCGAAGGTATTGTTTACTGATACACCTAAATTAACTATTCAAACCGAGGACTACTTCCAATAGTCCATTAATTGATTTCAATTTTAAAAGTCCGAACAAGTAATGAATTCAATATTTAAACATCAAAGCCAAAGGATGATTCCTGGTGTAAACGCTTGACCTGGTTTGCTGTAAATCATTGGAAGTTCTTCATCTTCGAATGTATTATAGGTTGTTATTGTGCAGTCCAAATTATTTTTAACCATTAGCCTTTATTATACCTCAGTGATAATCTACCAATCATATGCCTGCACAGCAGTCACGTGTCGATCTATTATTCCGCGATATTGAACAACAAACTATTGGACTGTTTGCACGTGACCTAGTTTTAGGGATATGGCATAGCAATTTCCCAATCATTTACTGCTCACGTGATGTAATTTTACTATCACTTTTGTACTGGCAGTGTTTGTAGCGACCTTCGTGCTTCGACTGAATCATGGCCAACTTAGGATCGTCTTACGGAACGAAAGTCAAAGTCAGTGAGCCAAAGTCAATGTTTGTAATTTTCTTCGGTATAATAAAAAATCTCATTCGATTCATCCTCACCCAATATGACAATTAGTCTGGACTTGTAATATTAGGCTTGATCTGCAGTGTTGCTTAATATTTTAAAAAGTCTCGATTTAAATATCTTTCCATATTCGGGCTTGGACGAATCCAATAAGTTTATAATATTTAATTAGCATTAGAATTACCTGTATTTTCCATAAATTATTATCACTTTTTAGTTATGATATGGGAAGAACACTACGCGTGTTCTGATTGGTTCTTAAACGGTCTATATTTCCCATAATGCCCACGGGGTTATTGTCATTTTCTGAAAAATGGCCATACAACAAAATACATATTAACCTCAAAGGCGTTCGGTCTTTATGGAAAATATCAAGCTTCGTCCTCAACGTATTCACCTCGCAATCGCTTGGTCAATCAAGAATGTCCTCAGTTTGATGTTTTCCCGTAAAGACCTCACGGGTAATAAGTAGTTAGTATTTCACTATTATTAGTATTACTATTATTTTCTTAGTGAAGCAGACGCTGACCTCCAGTGCTCGTAGTAACAAAGGCACTAATAAACTTGTAAGCTTACTAAATTGCAGCACTGAAACTATAAACTTCCATACCTTTATCACTTCCGTTTTATCCCACTGCGCTGCCCTGTGAAGAGGTGTGCAGCCTAATTGGTCTACACAGCTCACGTGACCTCCATTGTCCAATAACAATAGCACAATGTCCTTCCGGCCGTTTTGTGCTGCAAAATGAAGGGCAGTCCTGCCTGAGATGTGTCTTGCACTCACGGTCGCTCCGCTGTTAATAAGTAGCTTGACCACTTTATAGTGGTTTTTTTGCGAGGCTAGCATCAAGGGCGTAACTCGTCCTCGTGCTGGGATATTTAAGTCGGCAAGGTGCTCGAGCAAAAATTCACAGGCGTCCACGTGCCCGTTTAAAGCTGCTAAATGCAACGGAGTGAAGGATTCGTTATTGGTTGAGTTAGTGTTTGCGCCATGTTTGATCAAGAGCTTTATTACGTCACGATGTCCCGCGAAAGACGCGTAATGGAGTGCCGTGTAACCACAATTGTCACACTCGTCTATAATGCAGCCATTTTGGATTAACAGTGCTGCAGTTTCTTGACAACCATTTAACGAACTCAAGTGAAGAGGTGCTGCTCCATCAACATTTTTACTGTTGACCTCACAGACGTTCCGCATAAGTATTTCAATGTTCTGACTCAGACCGCGCGCTGCCGCAAAATGAAGAGCAGTGGACTGATGAGAGTTTTTGTAGTTGATGTCAGCGCCACTATCAAGTAACAAAGTTAGTGTTCTGTTATCGCAATGGCACGACGTGAGCATTAATGATGTTACACCATCATCTTGCTTGGAATTTACATTTGCTCCAAGATTGATGAGCGCTCTGATAACTTGTCCACGTCCTGCTGCGCATGCTATCAGTAGTGGTGTCCGCTGACCAAGCGCCGCCGATTCAATATCCATGTTTTCGTCAGTTACGAGTTTATTAATATCCTCTACCTCGCCCATCGCGGCAGCTATATGTAGAGGTGAAAATGACGAAACGAGGGCTATTTCATCTGCTGGACACGACAATAAAGCCTCTGCTTTCATTTTGTTCAGTTTCTCAATAGTTATACTTGATGTTTGGTTTAAATGATTCCCAATAGGCCCGGTGTTTTCTCGATGAACACTTATGTTGCTGTTTTCTGTCTCTCGTTTCTTTTCACTGCGGTGGTTAATCTGTAGGTGTAAATGATTACCAGTGTTAGCAATGTGTTTAGTTCATTAATAGTATTTTTATCAATAGCGATGGTGCATCCAGTTGAATCGTATAAATATTAACAAAGCTTAAGTGTAGTAGATAATTTTAATAAATTATAGCGAGGAATGACGCAACTCAATATTTAGATCCTAGAATTGATTTTCTATTCCAGACTAAAGGAATCGATATTCAATTCAGAAAAACTGATACGGTCGGGGCAGACTGTAAATTATAACTTTCCACTATACACTTATTCTGCCAGAAAATATATTTATTTTTCTAACTTATCAAACAGAATGTTTCGTCTGTACAATTTTGACAAAGTATATGAATTACTAAAGCATACCTAAAAATTTACACGCGGTTCTAAAACATTAGTTTTAAGTTCAGTTTTTTAAATCTGTATGTCTTGTTAATACTGTGTATAGTTTTTATTGACACATCACAGGAGCGTAACCACCCTTTTGATTCCAAACCTACTAAATATTAATAAAACTTTACGAAAATATCCGTTTCATACTTTTATGTACACACCGTATCATAAATGAGCTCATGCTCTCCTCATTGCGAGATATCATATATATGTGAGCATGATCAAGGGAATTACCCCGCAACAATCAGTTTTCGAACACCTTCTGTTAAGGCCGCTACACACTAGACGATTTTCTATCCTAAGACCCCCGATTTTTTATCGGCCGACGAACTGTCTTGATCGTAGCTCACCACACACTACCCGATTTTTTATCGTG
>JANSTR010192925.1:0-15556 GCA_025434805.1 Antipathozoanthus remengesaui | reverse complement strand
GGATAATTTAAAACAGGAATTAATCTTAAGCACCCTTCTCACGTTTGTTTTATTTTGTTTACCACCCAGAATCTGGGGGGCCACGTGACCAGACCCAACCAGGGTCTTTCTCTCGGGAGAGGGAAGAGCCTGGGGACCAGGTTGATAAAAGCTGTATGAGTAATCACAGTTGTCATATAATACGAACAATATTCTCGAGCTATAGTATACGAACATTTTTAGCCTTTTTTGGTAGAGTTTACTTTGTTTACATGGATAATGAATACCAGTATGTTCTGTTTGTTTATTACTATTGAAGTCAACTGAACTTGAACGCCTGTTCTATTTCCTTTTTGTTGTTTGCCTTTTAATGGACTTGACTGTTCTGCGGTGTCAAGCCGTTCCCAGCATAGTCCAGTATTTAGATTCCTAAAAACCTTTTAAATGATTAAAGGTATCATCATCATATATCTACAGTATTACGATAACTTTGCCACCCTGATTTTAACGGGAATTATTATTTATTATTATACGGCCACGATAGTACGCGCGCTCTGATTGGTTCTTGATAGATCTGTATTTCCCGTAATGCCCACGGGCATTACGGATTTATTGTTGATGACCTACGCGCGCGCATACCCGGATGTGCAAAGTATAAAATGTAAGGGCCATATAATAAAATACTTATTAACCACGAACGTTCGGTCTTTACGAAAAATATCAAACTTCGTCCTCGACGCATACAGCACGGCCTCAGTTTAATATTTCCCGTAAAGACCTCCCTCTCGGTTAATAAGTAGTTAGAAATGCTATTCTTTAAGGCAAGAAAAATGAGTGGCCGTTTAATTTTCTTGTCCAAACGTTAGAATTAATAACACCACTCATTAGTTTTCTCTTCAAGACACGCAATATGAATGGTTATTTTATGGGTTTTCTGAACTGGTTCAAAAGTTAGAACGAATAACACCAATCATTTCTACTCTTCCAGACAAACAAAATGAATGGTCATTTTATGGTTCTTGTCAACTGGTTCAAACGTTATAACGAATAACACCAGTCATTTCTACTCTTCAAGACAAGCGAAATGGGTGGCCATTTCAACTATCGACTTCAGTGGTGAACTTGTTCAAAAAGTACAACAACTATGACAGTTTCTCAAAGTCACAAAAGCAGTTTAACTTGCCACTTCATTCTTAATCTTAGATTGCTGTTGACTGGCGGAAATATCGTCCGTGAAGATCTAAGCTTTGGGCTAGAGATTATAACCTGACTTTCATGGTAAAAATATAACTGATTAGTATAAATCCGACAAGTGAATATCACTTTTTGCGTGCGCTGTTTCCTATTTTCATTCATCGAGTTCTGAAAAAAACCATGATTGAAATAAATTGTTTTTCGAAAGTTATATTCACTTGTTTGGCTCATACTAAAACAGTTAACATTTGCTCTCCATTCTTTCCCCAGTCCTCCCTACATTTACGTACGTAGAGCCGGCAATCATGACCGTTCGTATTGGTGTCACCGTGCGGCTCAAGTGCACGGCAGTGTCGGAACTTGTGCCAATAGTCTACTGGGAGCGCGAAGGCAAACGTTTTCCCGCCAAGCGCACGCTGACCAGTGGCGGGAATTTGACGATTGTTGATATTAAGAAGGAGGATCACGGCGTGTACAAGTGTATTGCTAGCACAGCCAATGGGAAGGCAGAACACGCGACCACCATCGCTGTGATGTGTAAGTCATAATATCATATATATGGTGAATCAGAACAAGCAGAAAAATTAGTGTTGAAAGGTTCAAATTTACGCAGTAATTGGAAGTTACGCGTAGAGGTACCATAAGAATGAGTGTAGCCCTTTAATTAAAAATAGCTTGCTTTCCCCGAACGTTTGTTTTGAACCGTACCCAGATCTCGTTTTGGCAGATCAAGGAGAAAAAAAACGGTGGAAGGGGGAGGGGAGGGGGCGGTTGTTTCCCCAAATTGTTTTTGCCTCTGAAAAGAAAGAAATTGAGTTTCTCAAAAAAAAATTCTTGTCTCAGGAAATTCCTTCTAAACTGGCTGGGAAGATTTTGCTTTCATCTTAGATGGACGGCAGCTTATGATCAATTGCTTTAATCTCATTACTAACCAACATTTGGTTAGTGATGTAAGGAGATTTTTCATGCCGTTAAACTGGTTAGGGCTGAAATGGTGAAGAAATAAAACCAAACATTTTCCGTTACATTTCGTGTTATTTTCGCTATTTACAAAATTTAACAACACAAGTTCTCATTGGGAAGCATTTTTTCATTGTTTTCATGTATGAACATTTCTGTTCTGTCATGTTTCGTAGCGACTCCTGGAAGACCAACCATCACAAACATTAAGTTCCACGACCAATCGAAGTACAGAGTGAAGAGATCATCAGCCGTGTCAGCAGTTGTCAGCTGGAGGCCTGGGTACAATGGTGGTTTTCCTCAGAAGTTCGAAGTGTGGCACCGTGCTTCTTCACAAAGCGACTATCAGTGGCAAAACTCCAAGTTACTGTCAGCGGATGTGTCGTCATACCAAGTGAGAGACTTGCTAGCGGGCGAGGTTTATGTGTTCAGCGTGCGAGGCGTTAACCAAGAGGGTGTCGGTCCGTTCAGCCGAAGGAGAAAAGCGGGGCCTGGAATTCCTTCCGGTTCGGCTGTTCTTCCTGATGACAGGGGTAAGATTTGTCATTCAGTGTCCTGGTGTGGTTTGAAACTGTTTTTAAAAATAATCGATGTTCATAATGATTGAAAGCAAATGTTCAAACTTTTCTGGCTAATAGTTAAAAAGATGGCCTTCATAGAGATGGGACTTGGACGATTCCTCTCCAACCCAGTCCTCTCTCCAGTTATTACTTGAGACTAACTACTTATTAACTAAGAGTAAGGCCTTAACGGTAGATATCAAACTGTGACCATGCTGTAATGACCGAAGTTAATGCGTCGAGGCCCGAGTTTGATAATTTCCAACGTTTGAGGTTGATATATATATATATATATAGTAGGTATATATAATATATATATAATAGGTATATGTATAATGTATATATAATAGGTATATTATTATCCATAGGCCTTCATAGTCATTCATTAGTCATTCTTTGTCCTTCATAGTCCTTCATTAGTCATTCACAGTCGGTCATAGTCAGTCATTGTCATTCTTTGTCCTTCATAGTCATTCATCGTCATTGAAAGTCATTCCTAGTCGTTCATAGTCATTCATAGTCATTCATAGTCATTTATAGTCATCCACAGTCATTCGTACATTTTCAAACAAAACACGAGGAAAAATGAAAACAACTAGTCACACATGCACAAGTGCAAAAGGTCTCGACTAACTGGCAAGATGAATTTCTTCTAAAGCTACGAACCCGGTTCTGTCTTTTCAGGTAAACCACTTGCTCCGTTCGGTGTGACTGTGAACATCACAACCAGCGGTTACTACATTTCTTGGAGATACGATGCAGTTCCTGGCAAACCGGAAGTTGAGTCATTCAAGGTGCAATACAGGAAAGTAAACATATCAGCCAACTGGATAACAACTGCGTCCGCCCTACCTGCTTACCAGCGGATTTACCTGTTAAAGGCAGAAGTGATAGATGAAGGGATTCAGTACGATTTCCGAGTTTTTGCCTTCGCTGGTAACTCGTTCAGTAAGGCCGCTTACGTCAGCAAAAGGTTTATGATAGGTACGTCGTCGTCATATGTTGTACAGCTAAATTCTCCCAACGTGCTTCCACAGCTTCCTTGTATACAGGTTGGGAGAAATTCGTTTTTAATCTTAGATACTTTTCTGCGTTTAATCAGTTGATTTATTCTCATAACCAAAACAATATATTTAATCTGGAGGATGTAAGGAGAAGATACATGCTGAGAAACTTGCTGAGAAAGGAAAACAGTAACGTGTGGAGGGTATTGGCTTCGTGTGGCATGTAGCCACGAAATACAGGAGCCCAGACGTGATAGATAGAATTTACATGGTGTGGTCGGAATCATATCGTGCATGCTTTACTCTTGTAAAGCTCTTCGAGACGTGGTATAACGCGCTTTACTAGAAACCTAGTCATTATCTAATGCAAGTGCTTTAATACAAACAGCCGATAGAAATTGCGAGCTCATATTCTAATTGTTAATTATACAGTGCGCAATCTGATCAGCCCATTCCTTAATTCCCTGGTTTTCGAGTGATGTCTCGAATTCCAAAACTTGTTTTTTTGTTTTTGATCATGTTCATTTAGTGGCATCAAATATATTCTTCGGAAATTTACATCGAAACGATCATTCATATATGGATTATGGCAGTTGGGAAATAAATTATATTGAAGGTTCTGAATGTTGATGTACGTCCTTACAAAGAAATATTGAAAAAGGCTAATGACAGAGTCGAACTTTAAAGTCCAATCGAAATTAGTTGAAACATACAATTAAATCAACTAAGGGCCCTTCGTTAGAGCATCTGAAAAAACTAAAACAGTTAGGCGTTAATATGGGAAGTTACTAATGTCTGCGGATCGAAATGGAAGAGACAGTCTAACAAGACCAATATGAATGTAACTGTCAAACAAACTGAAATTAGATGAATGAAAATCGTTCATTAATACCATGAGGTGCTAAAGTTCCGAGTTTTCAAAAATATAAATTTTTGTTCCTTTCTTTTGCAAGTTTTATTACAGCCATTGTGCTGAAATTAGTTAATCCATTGAAGTCCACCATTTTATGATTTTTATGAAATCTTTAAAATTTTAAAACTTGAAATGTAAATAGAGTTTCCTGTCCAAATGTTCTATCTAATCAAACAAATTGAGACTTTGTTTTGGATGTGTTTTGCGGCTGAGTTTAATGACCTTTCTTAAATTCCCCTGAATTAGAGTTCGGCTGTACCGCGGTGTCTGAAATAGGCCTTAAATGTTGTTTTAATCGAGCCCAACATTTCTTCTGAGAAAACAGTCTAATCGTGACTGACTTCGTCGTGATGTACTATTCTTGACCGCCACACACGAAGTACAGTGAGATTTTCAAATGTTTTCATCCAGTGTCTTAGTTCTGCACGCAACTCCTCCAAAATTTCAGTCTTCCGTGTATCTTATTTGCTATGTATTAAACATTTGAAAAGTATTAGTATTAAACAACTTAAGATGAAAATGATCTATAAACCCCCAAATCCTTCATTTTCATCTTGAAACAGGTGCATAGATAGAATGTGGGGGAGGGGTAGGAAGGATATGAGGGGAGGGGTCTGCAGTTTTCATTCCCAAATCAGCGGATCAGTGATTATAGTCGCAGTTTTTTGTCTTTTTTTGAAATGTTGAAACTGAAAAGCTGGAAAATAAATCTCTTATTAGACAGTTTACTATTTTACTGATGCTGTACTTCATGTAAAGCAAAGAATATGTATTTTGTATAAAAATGAGATTACTTTTAGCAAAATTCAAACTCTTAAGCTTTTGTGCCACCTGCCTTATAGACTGCAAGCAACGTCTTGCGTTTCCTCAGAAATCTGTCTAGCGAAATGAAAATCGAACGGCAGAATTGAAGAGTGACTGCAGTTGAAAACATTTACGATTTCTTAAAGTATCTCCTTAATGAAATTAACAGTAATGAAACCGCCGACAACACCGAGCGCTTGTCTTGTAAAAGGCACTTGAATGTATTTTTAAAATATTTCTCTGAAGGCCCGATAGCGTTGTCATGGAAACCATAATAACTGTAATCTTGATCAGTTGAAGAGTTGTTCCAACATCTTATCAGAAAAAGCCTGCATAGCAGCTAGGCGCTTCAGTTTGCTGACTTGACCGCGCTAGTTGTTGTTGCGGGTTTGGTCAATAAAGCAAACCGGAGCGCATGCTATGCAGGTTAATCAAAAATGATGAGTGCAAAACATAACGAAACTCAATTGGGCTTTCGCTAGTTTTGTTGATACAATAATTGAAAACCGAACCGAAGCTATCTTAAATAACCGGAAATCATTTGTCAAGACGTTTTCACACAACCAAACGAACCACAAGTCGGCAATGTTCAACTATAAAGTCATTTGAATGACAATGGTGAAACCTTTGTATAAAAAGCAGTAGTGGTCATTAACTGTGCTAATCGCTTGTCAAACTCTCGCGCAATGGCAACATAGGATAACTGCCTTGCAAGTTAGTTTATACATCAATGCATAGGCGAGTTTTTAGGGCCTCTTATATGACGTGTAACCTATCAACGTTTCAGAGCTGTTTTGAAACCTTTTGATAAAAAGAAAACAAAGTCCTGAGGTTGTCACCATTCCTCTTCTTGGGTAAACATCACAACTACGAAATTTGCTGTTATTTAATTTAAAGGCCAACAGAGTAAATAAACATTCGCGAGTATATTGCTTTTTCCGAAGTGTCTTGTGTTTAAGACATTGAATCTATTTCTCTTGTCGAAAAGCTTCAAAGTGATATGACAATGTCGTCCACTTCTGATTTGGACCAAAAACCTGCAGTGTCTGTTTATAAGTAATTTAAACTTGCAATTGTTAACTTTAAATGACGATATCTTTACTGCTTAGATATTACCCGGAATTAACTGTCGAAAAGTAAGAAATCCAAAAAATGTTGCGCTTCGATGTAAATACAACCCCCAAACCACTTTGACTTGAGTTATCGTACTGCTTGACTGATTTTGTAAACTCGGTGTCCTTTTAAACTATATGCATAATCCACAATTGTTTTTCGTTGTCTTTTGACTTAATTAGAAAGAATAAAAGGTTTTATTATCAGTTGAGTTGTCAACAGAAGAAGTCACAGGGCGCGTGTAGTATCTTGTAGCAGGACAATGCGTCATGCTTCGAAATCCAAGAGTAAAACTTACTCGTCTTACATTTGTCTCGGCGCTTTCTTTTCAGCGGCTCCTTTCTTGGGCAAACGCGCTGGGGTTGACGAAGCGTTACCGATCGTCGCTGGAGTGATTGGAGGTGTAGCAGCTTTGGTTCTGATCGGACTCGTTTGCCTTTGCTTTGTACAGTGGAAAGCCAAGAAAAAGCGTAAGTTGACAAACTGAAACTATAGACGGTCACATTTGTTCAGCTTGGATATATTTACTAATTTAGTAAGATGATTTGCTGTTTTTCGCGGTCGCCGTTTGCTGTTGGATGACGTTGTTTGAAGAAGATGAAGTAAAATAAAATATAGTGTTTCGCAATTCTCATAGTCGAATCATATATGTTTTAGGACTGTCGTTTAGAAATGTTAAATATTTTCTCGAACAATTGCTGAAATATTTCTTTGAATATAATAAACATGAAAGAATGAAAGATTGTCACAAAGTCGATGTTGTATAAGTAATAACCCTAAAACCAACAAATTATTTGGTGAAATTCACTATTGGGCAATAAGTTAACCCAAAATTTGACATAAGTGTGTGGGCGGGCTGTTCCATTTCAAAAGAAAGTAAAACTGGCAGAATATCGTCTTTGGTTTTTACTCGCTGTGAAGTAAATAGCCACGTATAAAACCGAGTATAAATTCTAATTTACTGAAATTTGGTCGGTTGAGTTCCAATTCCAAGTCTAGCTCCCGTTCAGTTATAGTGTGATCAGATGTGCTGTTTGGTGTATTTCTAGAACTCAAAGGGTTCATAGTGTACTACTGTAAACACTAGTTTTTGGGGAAATACTGCGATTCCAAGTAAACAGTTTAAATCGCACAAATATCATAAGAACCAGAACATCCTCATTTATAGGAACTCATTCCAGGTGTTTCTTGTTCATCGGAACAGCAACAAGACTTGAACGCATCCAATCAGTGACAAATGCCAACCGCAAACTCTGTATTATAACTGTACTGCCTGAGGCAAAACTTGCGGTATTATGCCTCTTTGGCTGACAGTTTAAGAAAATAATAATCGTACGTGCAAAAGTGTTGCTAAGTGGCACTGATGCTCATGGAAAGAAAAAGCAAGTATTTTTTATAAACAAAAGCAAAGACAATGGTGAATGAATATGTGTAATTATATGCAGAGAATGCAGAGTTTTCGAATAACTCGAAAATTTCACGATCACCTACCAGCGACAAGCTCTTCATTTTACCGAATAAGCTCCATCGAATTTATTACCCAGTTGTTTACAAGTTATTTGTTTCAAACCCTCTCTTCTCACTCGTATAATAACCGTTGCATATTTTATTACTATAAAAAGTCGATAAACAGGATATTGATTGTTCCGATTTTAGACGAACAGAAGGTACGAGTTGTTGTTTTGGGCCAAGGCTAAACCTATTATTGTCTTGTTCTATTATCCACAGAGACTGAGAAAACAGGAAAGAAAGTGCACTTTGTCCTACCAGATGGGTAAGATAACGCAGTACTCCAATCAGTTAAATTGTTTATGTGAACTATTCATTTCCAGGACGTTACCACTTCGCGTACATGACTTTTTAAAATGCATTTTTATTCAAGGGAAACCTGATTTGCCTGTAATGTAGATAAACCGTGCATAGTTTTTTATCTTCCCAGTTATTTGTATCGTATTTACTTACAGTATATTTAATGCAATTATCACTATTTGTGTATGCAAAACATTACAAGTGTATCTTCAAAAACAAATTTATTGCTTTGGAGCAGTGATGAAGAGCAGTTCTTAAATTTTAAATTGGTTTTAGTTGAAACGATTATTATTTTTGGCTGAAGCATTTGAGACGGTCTCGAGTAGTTTAGAGTGTTTAACTGAAATGTTGTCTGTTAACACTTAAATAATTGCCAACAAACACTCAGTAAAATTAAAATAAATATTCTAGCAGACTTTAATTTGAAATAGTCGAAGTGCGACGCTATTCATGTCGAGAAATTTGGCCATTAACTGTTATGTTTTTAGAACACTTTTTGGTTCGAGAATTTATGCGCTTCTCTAATTACATTTGCAGTTTACCCTATACTGGTTAGCTAATCTTAGCTGTAAAAGTTCACAGTCTGTAGTTTTTTAAAAGACAAACTGTCATCAAGGCTCAGATAGCCCGAAAAAATTGAACAATATAACCAAAGTTATAATAAAAGAACAAGTTAGACTGAAAAAGTCATTCCATTTTGTATAAGTTTAATATAAGAACAAGAAGAAAAAGGAACTTAAGAGTCAGTTTATGAATGCACTTTTCTGTAATGGTGAGCAGTTTACAATCCGGCTTTGTCAAAGGATTTGAATCACTGGTCAAGTGCTATTTTGTAAGCTCCAAGTCTATTCACAGCCACGGAAAACACAGCCATTAACAACACAAATAAAAACATTTTGAGCCTAGAATTGTCAACAATAATAAGAACATGAAGCCTGGACAACATTTTACTGATTCCTAATATTCTTCATGATATTTTTAACATAATTTCAATGGTGGAGTTTTAAACCCTCTAATGGGTCGCCGCAGTATTATACTGTTGACTAAATTTAATGCACGTAAACGGATTTATTAAAGAAAAAGAACATAGTTTTACATTGAGTTTTATCCAGAGAACTGTCCAACTTTTTTCCTTTCCGCTCTCATTTGACGAAACTTTTTCGTTGTTTTGCTTTTACGAAATACTTTATGCCTATTGAATTACTTCCGATTTTGAAAACTATGTTCCACAGTTACGATACTACAAAAAGTTCATGGATTTGAGCGTTTTAATGTTATTATAGCCGTGACAGTCAATATTTTCTTTCTTTCACCAAATCTCATCTACTAATACAAATGGAATAATGAAATCCAAACAAAATGATATTCGACACCTGATAACATTTTGATGAAAGCAAAAGTAGCTCTTCCTTTGATACAGTAAAATCGGGCTTTAAATCTAGTCTTGTCTGAATCCGTATAAAATATTTCCAAAATATTTTATTCTATTTTCTAGATATTATTGTCAAGTCATCAAAACAATTACTTATTTTAAAGCGCTGTAGTGTAGAGGTTCGAAAGACGCCTTTAATGAGAGCTTTGTAGACACCAAATTGATGGCTATTTTAAGTCATAATAATCTCTGTATGTCTCTACGGAAATTAAGGTTCAATATACCTGTTCAACAGGCTGATATCGTATCGTATCAATGGCAGCAGGTGCTATAATGTAGCCATTCAAAACATTCAAACGCGTCCACAAGACTTCAGTATTGCTGCTAATCGGGCAGCAACGAACGTAAACAATTATTTTGTATCGAAATAATCGGTTGCAGCATCAGCTTATAAATCGCACAGGAATTTTCCGCATACAAGTAAGAATGAGATAGCTGGTGCAGTTGAAGTCGGTCCGGTCTTTGTTTCATAAAGCTTGGAATGGGAAGCTTCTTGAGGTAATGTATATTAACACTTTTTGAGGTACAAATTCTGTCAGACGTGATTCATTTGTTGTGGTTTAGTACATAAAATGATAAATAATGTCGCTCGGCTGAAAAGTGAAACTTTTTATTGTTAAACGTTTCAATGGATTCCGTATACAGCAGTACAAGACTAAACGTTTCAACAACCAGCAAACACATTTCAATTTCGTGTTCTTTATTCTCATCACGTTTATCCTCCTATTGTGAAAAAACTGGAATATGATGTTTGGATTTTCCAAATGTCTACTTGCTTCAGGTGCGAGAGTTCCCAGGCTTTACAGGCTAGCTGTAAGTTGTGCGGACTCCAGTTGCATCTCGTATTTTGATCGCGTGCACTTCGCGAGGAATACATTCGTTTGCCACAAGCAAAGAAGCAGAACCCCATTGAAATTTCGATATCGAAATGCGACACCAACTGTTTCTTGCCAGAAGCATCGGTTCAGTTACTCATCATTTCTTCACGTTATTTATGTACTTTTTCCCGTGGGATGTCAAATCCGTATGCCATCACATAAATCTCAGTAGTAAGATGTGGATTTTTAATATATATATTGAGTTGACGTTTTATTATTAGAGTTTGTATTGGTCGTATTTTTGTGGTCTGGAAATTTCGGAAATTAATCTATATTGATATAATCATTTTTGAGCACCACTAACATGAAGAATGTTGTATGAAAAAGGCTTTAGTTACCGGATATCACGGCAACAACTAGGGATTTCCAAAGAAAATCATCCTTTGGAAATTAAGTTACTGAAATATTTATTTGCGGTTCAATAATTAAATCTATGAGAAATCCGAGTTATCGATCTTACTCAAGACTGTTTATTTTTATCATTCAATGAAAGGAAAATATTTTGAATCCCGATCAAATTAAAGAGTGCCAGTCACTTTTGTATTGTTTAGAATTTTTGCCAGTTTTGTCTTCGAGTGCTGCATGTTTTTTCTTTAATCCATTCTATTTTGTGTTATATTTAAACTTGGCATTGATTACATCATTATTGTTGACATAATTTACATTGGAAGTGATAAGAATATCTGGTTTAAAATAAAGGTGATATTGCAAAGTTCAAAAGTTAAAATGTTGAAGTATCACCGTCAGAATGCGTCGCGGTTTGGCGAAAGTGTTCGATGTTTTTATCTTTGCAGGTTTTTGATGTTCCCTTTGTGTACACGTATTATTTTAATACTGAAGAATCTTTATCCTCCGAATCATCTTGACGTCTCACGCGCGCTAGGTGTATCGTTAGATCGCCTTCATGTCATGCAGCTTTGTAATAAATTAATAAATAAATCAGCAATAACTCTCCGCTGACCGACATCACCGCCCACAGACAACACATCCCCTCGTCCAGTATATACATCATATTACACAGTTTAGTGTGTAGTCACGAGTCGTGAAGTATTTTCATACAAGAGACGAGTAAACATTTCCACCTATACTACACACTGAACTGTCTAATAAGAGTTTTATTATCCGTTTCAGTCTTTTTCTCGTTTGCTGTAAACTCAAAAAGCGCGTGCGATGTGTGCGTGAATAATTTTCTACTATACAAAATAATCTCCACAGGATAAATATTACACGATATTTGTACTCGTTCCAGGCCTAAATAGGGGTTTTGTGTGACCTCAAGTTGGATAATTAGGGGTGATATTTACTGCGGTTGGCTTCCCTTGACATTGAATAGCTAAGCCCTATTTGCCCGTAGGTCTGCATTTGTAAGAACCAGCGGAAGACAGAAGTTGTGGAGCGCGACAGAAGACGAATACAAGGCTGTATCTTTAGATTGTGACATAAACACTCCAGTACAAGAGGAATATGATTCGAAGTCGAAGTCGAATGTTTTTCTTGCTTCTCGAGCGTTTTACAATCCAGTCGAGTGTTTAAATCTAGTCTTTGAAACGCAAGCACTTAGCAGCCATTTATATGGCTTTTCTAGAATATGAATCGAAACAAGTGTCTTATCCTCTGGTATAAACACTATTCTATCCAACCACTAGCCAATCAGACTGTGTGTCATATATTCCCCATTTTATAACCTTGCATGGAGTATGTTGTGCTAATAAGAGCTATTCGTGGCTTTCACAGTCTAATCTAGTGTCTTGTCTTTTAACAGCACGACCGAACCGTATGGAGACCGAGAGTTTGATGACGAATTCTGCGACCCCGAGATCAAGCTTCGCCCAGAGACTGTCCGCTTTATTCCCGATGAGAGCGAAGACAGCGAGGACGAGAAACTTCAAAAGCGACACAAGAAAAAACCAGAGGATCTGATCACATTGACGTCACGTGATAGGGGACCCTACGGCGGGCAAATGCTCCGGTACCAAGTACTGGTATCGGAAACACCTTGCAACGAACCAATCGAAGATTCGCCAGCGGCATCGCCGACCGCTGATAAAGTGGTTTTCTTTGGCGATTACGAATCGAAGGACGGATTTTCAGCTTGGTATGACTGTTCCCTCACACGACCGGCTTCTCGCGAGGTCCGCGACTCCTATGACCAGTTTTGCCGTTCACCTAATGACGTTGGGTCACGTGACTCTATTGACGCGACGTCGCAGAGGAAGCGCGCCCTGTACGAGCAACAAGGCTCCAAAATGATGCTGGTTAAAAAGTTCGATTCAAGTGCCAGTCTGCAAGAAAGGCGTGAAGGAAGTGCAACAAGTTCCCGTGGGTCTAGATTCAAAACGATCGCGGAAGAAGAAAACTCCACCGAGGACGTTCTGCGAGGAAACGGAAACTTAAAGCGCTCGCGCAAACTGCCGTCGCACCACTGGTCAACTCCTGCTGTGTTTATGGTTCAGGATTCGAACAACAACAAGGACTCTGACACGGACTCGGTCGATTCGCAGCGACGAGGCAGGAGGTCCCGGCGCATGCGTCCTCACTCAATGTACAGCAACACCTTTGACCAGAAATCTCAGTTTGTCGATCACGAACGAAAACTGCAGTGCATTTGTGAACACGACACTGTTGAGGAAAAACTGCCAATGGAAATGGAGCCAAAGAAAACACACAAAGTAAAACGTGTGGAAAGCGACAACTCGGATAGAGACACTTCGTATCTCCATCTGGAGAAGCGAAACTCGTTTCTGGATCAACTGAAAACATGGGATACTGACTCTGATACTAGCGCCAAGGGACGTAACCCTTATGACAGCCATGACAGGAGGAATGCGAGCGAGTCGGATTCCGAGCATAGCATCTCTCCTGCGCACTCCCTCGTGTCACTGTCAGATTCAGAAAGCGATAGGGAACTGGCAAAGAATTTTCAAAGGGATGACAACAAAACGGGTAATCGACTATCGTTTGTTGGAGAGGAGGATCAAACTCATCTGTTCAGGACTGCTTCATTCCTTAAAGGTGTTGATTCAGAGTCTGCCTCGGACGGTAACTCGAGTGATGGACAAGAAAAAGCAGGCGAAAAACTAAGCTCGCCAAATACTTGCCAAGATATAAGACCTCGAGTTACTGTTCAATCCGACGATCGACACGCAGATTCCGCTGATGAACTAAAAGCATGCGATCCTTTCTTCCGTCCGCCGCATAAAGTTTCCCGTTCGCCGTCAAATGCCTCCAGCGGCGTTTCGTCGCTCCAGGTTTCGTCAAGCGAGACAAACAGTGTGGATTCGTATTCCCCGTGTGAGTCGAGGCGTTCTACGCGTTTTAGCGGGGGATCCAGTTATTCCAGCGGGTACGGCTCTGCCAGAAGCAGCTACGAGAGTCAAGGTGCACCAAATATTAGACTCTCAGACAGGCGCGCTCAGGGAGAAAGCTCCCAAAGGTCTGCCAGACCTTCATTTCCAAACTTAGTTGAACCGTACGAGTGGGACGCGAGCGAACTTGAGGACGTTGATACTGAAGGAGTGGCATACAATCCCAAGAGATATGAAGAGCTTATGGCGTTGCAGAAGCAGCTTGGAGTTGAGTTGGACAGCGGTAGTTCAAATGAAGAGCTGCGCAATGATGCAGACCTAAAGAAGCTGACAACATCGGATCTGCTGAAAATGCAGCCAAAAATCAGCCCTCCAAGGTACAAAGTTGACTTGCTGAGCGACGACGAAAAGGATAAACGCTGCACAAAGTTATTGGCGGAATATAAAACAAACAAGCGGGGTTCAGTTAAGAAATCCCCTCAAACGACTGTGTACAGAACTTGGCATCTGTGAGTGTTGCTGGTCAAACGTTTGTATCACGTGATACTGTAATTGGAAATGGTTTCGAACTTTATGAAATCTATCTCCCAGGACCTCACGTCTGTTTTGGATGGGATAGGGGCCTGAACCTGGGTATTTAGTTATGTTGGCAAAAAGAGCCAGAACTGGTTTCTGGAGAAGGTAAAACATTAGAAAGCGCTCCAAAACGATCATTTCAAGTAGACCATTTCAGCTTTTCTAACACGGCCTTTAAAATGTTGTGAGATTAAAAACATGCAGGATGATGTATTGCAGACCGATTCCAAACAAGGTCACCGTTAGTGTTACAAAAAACAATCAGGTTTTATTACTGGTAGATAAAATAGCCACTAGAGATAACATTGGCACAACAAAGTGAAGTAACAAAGGAAAAGACGCAGGAACATTGAAACGAATCTGGTGTATCACTTCACACTTGATATTCCTGTCTTTTCTTCGTTATTTAAATTAATTGTACTTGTGTTCCTCTCTTGGCTTACACGTTACGTTCTCAGGACCATATCTATATTTGGCTATACGCTTAATATGCTGCCCTAACCATAACTTTACAACAATCATGATTTCGCCAGTTATTTATTTTCATCCAAAGTATATATATTTGTATTCAGATCTTAAATCAAACACACGAATCAGCGCGTCTTTTGCATCGGAACTTTTTTAGGAATTATTCGTAAAATATAAAAGCTAGTATCTTTGGTTTATCTGATATAACGGTTTGCGCGTCCTGCGAAGCAATGCCAAACGCTCGCCCAGTAGTTGTTAGTAGGCGAGGGAAAGATCTCGTTTTGCTCGGCACCGCGATTACAAAACTATAAAACGACGAAAGAGAAGAAGTTGCTACGCAGGCTATGGTTTGTGTAGTGAACCTGATTTTAGTGGCTTCCAAGGTCTGGGAACAGGCTATTTGGAGTAAGGTTTTGATTTTCTGCTAGTATATATTTTGTACGAACTCTAAGTAAATAGTTTTTTCAAAAAACTATAGACTGTAGCCTGCCTGCCTGCAGACGTTAATTCTCCTTCACCCTGGGAGCGCTCCCAGGGCGAAGGAGAATTAACGTCTGCAGG
>JANSTR010192814.1:0-15571 GCA_025434805.1 Antipathozoanthus remengesaui | reverse complement strand
CTACTGCTACTACTACTACTACTACTACTACTACTACTACTGCTACTGCTTCTGCTACTAATATTATTATTATTATCATTATTATTATTATAACATTTTTTGATCCACATTATCCCAAGGAGAACTGCATTACAATGTGGTTATATTTTGAAGGAAAACAAGGCTAACTAATCTACAATAATTTATTCTTCAAAAGCTAATGGTGCTGGGTTACAAAGACTTCCTTAATCACAGGTTTATTACCAGGAACCAGCAAGTAATTATTGTGTTTGGTAATGAAAGGGTTAACACTTGCCAGGCTAAAACTGATCCCATATAAACCTAGAATAATTGAACCAGTTGCCGAAATACTGTAAAGTAATCATTCAGTTTGCTTGTCTTGAATTGCAAAATCAGGAAATGTTAAATGTTTCAATAAATTCTGATGTTGACAATGTTTTATAAAGTTGAGCAACTTTGATTTTTAATATCATATCAGGAAAAGGATTAAGAGTAATTTATTAATGACAGATACCTGATCTATTGAGAAAAGCCCTCTTTATGTGATCCAGTGTAATGTCAGCCCAGTATACACAATTCTCACTGTATTCAAAATCAATAGCAATGGCATTTCGTAGGCCAGTCAGTGGAAGAGTTTCTACAGAGTTGTCTCCCAGGGTTATGCGTTTGATGACACTACGTTGAGCGTACAGAAGAAACTCTGGAAGGGCTGCAAAGCAAGTTAGGTTTGTTTTGAGATTACTGTGAACAGGAAATGTTTCAGCCTGTTGGGTATAATTCAATTTCAACAGACTGAAGAATACTGCACAATTCAAGAGATTAAAGTACCATTTTCACTCACATAATTATTATTCCTAATCTAGCATATGGCCAATCAAACACACCCTCGATGTTAGTACGTAAATTTTAAGATTGGCCAGAAAGCTCTCTCAATGAAATAATGTGTAAAGAGGTCCTAGGTCAAATATTGCAAAAACAAATAATTTTTATGACTATATAACAAATGAACTACTGCAACAAACCAGGTATACTTCAGATTTTTTTGTAATTTTACTTTGGCATTCAATTACTTGAATTGTTGACTTTCGTGAGTAACTGATTTTAGGAGGTGATTTTCTGTTCTTGAGCAGTCACTGATAAGGACAGTATATATAATAATACTATAGTTCATTTTCAATGACAGATCGAAAACCCAATAATTACATCAAGCTTGATAAGGCAGATTAAATACTGTATATCAGTGAAAATGTTTTGGTATTAAGAAATCCATTTCGCAGCAATAGTTAACTGGCCTCTGTTAAAAAATCATATTAAGTGCAAAAAAACTGTAACACAGTTTCTTTCCAAATGCTATGAAATAAATTTTTAAAAACAAGAAAGCTAACAACTCGAGACATTTACCAAACTGAACTAATTATTCTAAACCAGTCAACAAAGGTACTTAAAAGGTTTACGCTACTATTTAAAGACACAGACTGTGTATACTTTTGTCTCCGAATCATTCCAGTTTTAATGGCTGGTAAATTAAATCCAACAGAATAATTATGAGGGGCATTGCTGTTTTTTACTAGTAAACCTATGTATGATAATTATAATAAATAACTTACAGGGGATTGGGCAGGACACTCGCTCAGGCCCATAGATGTCTTCTTGGCCTCCCATGCAGGTGTCACCAGAAACTTTCCTATACCTGCAAGTCAATGATACTGTAATCACGCCTGTCCCAGTGCAATTAAGATATGTAAATACAATGGCAAAACATTGTTTTAATATACTAAATGAAGAACGCAGATTTCTCTTGTAACAGACAATGAATGACAATGAATTGGAATGCAAAGAGATACATGCAGGTGTTACATGTAATTATATGGAAAATAATTTGATCAACATATTCAGTTGTATAGTTCTTTGTGTTTATGGTAATTACAAGTATATTAAGTGTAAGTTCATAGTGGGTTCTGACCCACATTCCGGTTGGTTTTTACTTATATATAATTTAGGATATGCCTGTATAACTTGTCGATGGTTTTTTCACTACCAACATTTGGTGTCCTACTTGCTGTTATAGTGATATTTAACAATTAGACCTCATGGACGAATGGACTATGAGTCAATAGCCCATGAGGCCAAAGCCAGAATTGGCTATGAATTTGTAGTCCATGAGGCCGAGAGGTCTAATTGTTTTAGTGGAAACCTTCTAAACCATTCTGGAGATAAAAAAGGCCTTTCAAAATTAACTTGTAAAGAAATGACTTGAAACAATTTATTCATGTTTTGATCTGCAGATGGATGAACTAAAATTAAAAATTTCAGATGGTTTTCTTTCTTTATAATGCATTTTTACCATTAAAGCACTCAATATTTTGCTGCTTTCTTTGTTTTCTCTGGGACAGAAATGTCCAATAGGTTGTCAATTAAATCTTTTGAAATCACAGCAAAATGGGGTTCAGTGACTTGATGCACTATATTGTTTTGGTTTGTACCATGGTCTACCACAATTAGACCATAGCAGAGTAGCCAATCAGAACACACGATTTTGTGATAGACAATAGTACGTTTCTACTAATATATAATATATGTAATGTGGGCTGGAACCTGCCACACAAAATGTCGCTGTGTGTTTTATTGGGACTCAATGGAATATCAGGAATATCACTATTAACTAAGAGTGCGATGGTAAAATAATGGCAAACTTTCAACTTCCACTGATAGTTGAGAGAACTGCAATAATAATTATATACAGTATTGTCCAAACGTCTTGCACTGCTTTTCTTCATATTACAAACATTGCTTAGATTTTTATTTTCGGTAGAATTCTGGCAAAATTTCCCTGATTATGAATATTCTACTTTCCACTAAAAAGGATATATTCAGCAGAAATACATGTACGGCATGTAAGAAGATGACAATTTCACCGGAAGTACGACAAAGGTTTAGCTCCTATTCTATTGTGCACAAACATGGCTCTATCAAATCACGCAAAACTAACTGTGACAGCTTTATTGATTTATATATCAGGTCTCTGTCACGGCAAAAGTCAAGTCAAAGTCAAAAATCACAAGGCTTTTTAATTTCTCTGGTGCGCAAGTTTAGATTATCAAATATGCAGATGCCAAAAGTAAATGCTTGCTAACACACTAAAACTCTGGCACACCAATTATAATTCGAACTGCACTTTTAGTTTCACACTTCAGTGCAGTAGAACTTGAGAACATGTCAAAAGTGGAGTGTTTGCATCAACATTTTGCTGGGGCATGTTATGTATTATGATGCAAAGCATTATGGGATATAATTAAATATTTGCTGGTAAAAACATGGCAGCATGTGTTGAGCATACACAACATAGTGTCAGAAGTACATGTAATCTCGAGTTATCGTCTCCAAAGAAGGCCATTACTGGCTATAATCAATGAGAATTAAGAGTGAGAATGTTGAAAATTAAGCTTAGAGAGCTATTGAGGGAATTGCTAGCGCCAACACACCAAAAATGGATTGGTCAAGTGGTGATTTACCGGGAGCGTGGCGATCGTTCAGATAACACTGTGAATTCATGTTTAGAGGCCTGCTCAAAGGTAAGACAGAAGATCAACAGTGTAATTACCTGATGATTTGGATAGGGGAGAAAGGCTGTGATGTATACAACACATGGAAACTCACGGAAGATGAGTCAAAGAAACTCAGTACATATTATGACTCATGAATACACCTGTTCAATAGAAGTAGCACTCTGTCCGTGTGGGAGACTGGGACGAATTATTGGGTGAAACATTTGTGCACATGTGTGCTTGGTGTGTGTAAGTTGTCTAGTTTTCGAAGATTTGACAAGTGTTAATCAGTTTGGTTTTTTAAAAAATTATGTACATCGGTATTAATATTTGGTTGAAACAAAATGGGCCAAAAATATGGATATAGAACGTTTGAAATTGATGAAAGTTGAGGAGCTGAAGACTTTCTTGTGTTTGAGAGGATTGCGAGTGACCGGAAGGAAAGATGAACTGATGGCAAGAGCATTTGCAGCAACACAAAACTCTGTTGAAATCTGATCCATTCAGTTTGAAAGAAGGTTGGCTGTAAGAGGAGGAAAGTGTCAAGTATTGGCCAACAAGGTTGTATCCTGGCGTTTTCATCCAAGTGATCTTTGTGATTATAACAACAATTGATTCTTGTAAGTTATTTTCAAATTCCTTTGCTTTCTTACGTCCAGTTGATATGACTTTCTGCCCTCTCCAGTAAATAATCTTGGGGGCATATGGCTTTAACAAACTAAAAATTGTAAAAAACCTTCATTACACAATCAGTTTTAATGCTAGAGACAGAAAAGCCTTTCTTTGTCTTTGAGTTTGAGCAGTTGTGCGTCTTCAAAGATTTAATCTTTGCGATAAGTTGGTCAATTTCTGCTGTCATGTCCTCATTTTCTTTTTTAAACCTAGTAAATTCATTCCTGTAAGAGCTGATAAAAGAAGTTTTATCCACACAAGCATCACATTTTATGCGATCGTTACTTGACGAATAAGAATGATCGATTGCAATGTTTTCAGACTTCACACTCATACTTGCAACAGGATCCTTTTGTTTTTTGGACACAACATGTCTTTTTATTTCTCATCTTGGTTTCTTTGATGGTCTTTCATACCCCATTTCCAGTGTTGGGTTTTCAGCTGTAGGTGAACCATTAACAAAATGTTTTGAGCAAACAACATCAATAGAACATGCCTGCCATGGAGCTTTTCTCCTCGTGGCATGATTGATAGAGTGAATGCACCCATTTCTCAACGACCAATGCCTCAACCTCATGGAAAAGTATGGAGGCGAAAAGGCGGTGAACAGGGACATTCTGAATGAGTTAATCTGATATGTTCATCACAGTTCTTCTTTTTCCACAACCTTAACAAATAGGCACTGTTCGTGCAGCCAACAACAGCACAATTTCCATTTACCATTTCTTTTCCATAACTTTGCTTCTCTAAGGTCTAAATTTGGGTTAACTCTTAAATCAAAATAAAATGCAAAATCAGATGGAATGTAAGAGACAATACACCTGGGATGTCAACAAGAAATAACCAGTAAACCACGACCAGAACAACAAGCAAACTGTTGTGCTTTGCATAATTTTCCGCTAGGTTTCACCCAATAATTCGTGCCATTCCCCTGTGCGGACAGATTGTCATTTACCTTGAAAAGATGTATTAGCACAGGCTCAATTGCAAACCATGGCTGGTGAAGATTGTACAGTAGAAGTGCATGCACTAAACCATAAACAAAACGATCATAAACGCAGCAAAGTCCCTCAGAACTCTGGTCAACAGGGGAGGGAAAGAGATTATTGTTCTCGGTGTGGATTAAAACATTACAAGTACGAGCAGTGTCTGGCACATGGAAAAAAATGTGCAAAATGTTTTAAACTTCACCATTTTCCCCGGGGTTTGCAAGTCTAAGCCAGAGAAAGAAGTAAATTATGTTGAACAAAATGTTCAAGTACCTTGGAGTTATTCTTGATCCTTCTCTTACGTGGAATGACCATAAAAATTATAGACTACATCGCCTCCAAAATATCATCTACTGTAGGCTTGGAATGCTACGGAAAGGTCATTCCCAGGGAGAGTTGCATCACTCTCTATGACTCTATGGTTCTTCCGCTGTTTGATTATTGCTCAGCGGTTTGGGGTGGCTGCAGTCAAACCAACCGTGAATATCTCAACCAGCTACAGCACTCCAATGTTAGTATAATCGAGGGCAGGAAAGTAGAGCAAAACGAAGTTGGAACAACACTAAAATGGTCCTCTCTAGAAGCGCACAGAAAATATCACATTTCTCAAGTGTTTAAGTGCCTTAACGGCCTAGCACCCGCCTACCTTCTGAATCAGTTCTCTTTTTTGCGGGACTGCAACTCCTACAACACGCATCACAAAGACTTAATATGCATGCCCCTTGCCAAAACAAGTTTAAGTTTCAGTCATCTTTCAAGTATAATGGGATGAGAGTGTAATTCATTACCATCTTACTATGAAGGAATCACAGTCCATCAGTAACTAATCAGATTTCAGTTGGACACTGGTTCGAAGTGCAATGTTATACCTATTAGCATTTTTAAGCAGTTAGAAATCAGTATGGATCTAGAGAAGTCTGTTGCACAGTTGAAGTCATATTCTGGTCACCTAATTGATGTTGAAGGAATTGTCACTCTGCCATGTGAACACGAAGGTAGACAATATCCTGTGAAGTTTCACAATGTCAACCGTGAAGTGCCAGCACCTGCTCAGAGATGAGTCTGATCCAGCGAATGCATACCACAGAATCCAACAATCATTGGCCTTTTGAGACTACAAATACCAGCAGTAGAAATTCAACAGTACTAAGTGCCACAAACACCGACCAATCAGCAAAGTCAGATATAATTCAAGAATATCCAGAGTTGTTCAAGGGCTTAGGGTGCCTCCCAGGAGAACATGACATCAAAATTGATGCAACAGTATCACCGGTAGTTCACCCTCCAAGAAAACTCCCAGTAACCATCAAAGGCAAAGTCCGAGTGGAGCTTAACCGTATGGAAGCAGAAGGAGTCCGCGTGCGACAAACAGAACCAAGCGACTGGGTCAGCAGCATGGTGACTACAATCAAACCACACAAAGTGAGAATCCGTTTGGATCCACGAGATCTGAATCTAGCCATCAAAAGAGAACATTTTCCAATGAAAACCATCAAATAAATAGTGGCAGAAATTCCTGGTGCCAAAGTGTTTTCAACCCTAGATGCAAAATCTGGTTTCTGACAGCTGAAGCTAACAGAAGAAAGCTCAAAACTCTGCACCTTTAACACACCGTTTGGTAGATACAGGTTGACCCGACTCCCCTTTGGCATCAAGTCTGCCCTGGAAATCTTTCAGCAGTCAATGTCACAGTTGTTTGAAAATATCAAGGGAGCTGAAGTTATTGCTGATGATATTCTTGTGTGAGGACGAGATGTCAAGGACCATGATGCAAGGCTCAAGCAAGTACTAGATAAGAGGTGAATCTCAAGTTAAACCCTGAAAAGTACCACATCAGGAAAACAGAAGTTTCATACTGTACATAGGCCACCAACTCACCCAAGGACTCAAGCCACACCCTAAGAAGATCCGGGCAGTTCGACAAATGCAGCAACCACAGAATGTAAAGGAGCTCAGGACATTTCTAGGCTCTATGCAGTATCTAGCCAAATTCATGGCAAATATGGCCAGTGTCAGTGCACCTCTGCAGCAACTCCTGGAGAAGAATGTTGAGTGGCACTGGGAGAGAGAGCAGGAAGAAAGCTTTCAAACTCTCAAATCAATGGCTTCCAGTACCCCAGTGCTTGGGTACTTTGACCCTGACAAGCCTGTAGTAATGTCAGTTAATGCCGTAGCGAGGGCCTCAGAGCAGTAATTTTTCAAGAAGACCAACCCATTGCATATGCGTCCAGAGCCTTGACTCCTACCCAACAGAGATCTGCACAGATAGAAAGGAGACACTGGCAATTGTGTATAGGGCACAGAAGTTTCACCAGTACATATTCAGGAAAGCAGTGGATGTTAAATTTATTGGATCACAAACTGTTAGAATATATACTGAGAAAGCCACTACACCAGGCACCGCTTCACCTTCAAAAGATGCTGATGTCACTACAATGATATGACCTGAAAGTTGAATACAAGATAGGAGTAGAGATGCATGTCGCATATGCCCTTAGCACGGCATACTTGCCAGAGACAAAGGAAACTTTGATACCAGATCTAGAAGCCATTTCACCAGATAAGTATGTGGAATTCAAAAATGCAACTGCTGAAGACCCAATGATGCAAGTATCGCAAGACACAGTGTTGGATGGATGGCCAAGCACCAAAGCAGAACTGCCAGTAGATTTGAGGTCATATTGGACCTACAGGGACGTGCATAGACGGTTTGTTGTTCAAAGGACATAAACGTATTGCGCCACATGCCCTAAGATATCAGCTGCTTGAGTAGATCCACGAATCCCATCAGGGGATTGTCAAATGCAAACAGTGAGCATGTGACATGCTATTTTCGCCAGGTATGTCAGCACAGATAGAAGATCAAATGGCCAAATGTAACATCTGCAGCCAGCATCAGAAGGCCAATGTTAAAGAACCAATGGTAATTCAAGAAACACCAGACAGACCCTGGGCCAAAGTTGGTGCCGACCTATTTAAATACAAGAACACAGCCTAATTACTGACTGTTAACTACTATTCAAAGTGGATTGAAGTCGACAAGCTAGATGATCTTTCCAGTAAGAACATTATCTGTTATCTCGAGAGCCAGTTTGCACAGCTCGGCATCCCAGATGAAGTACAGAGTGACAACAGGGCTCAGTTTGGAAGTGCAGAATTTGCTGAATTTGCCAAGCAGTATGGATTTGTTCACACCACCTCCAGCCCGAGGGAAGTCCAAACCATAAAATCTCTCCTTAAGAAGGCATCTGATCCCTATCAAGCATTTCTAAATTACAGAAATACACCATTTGCGGGGCTTAGTCTTTCTCCAGCTCAATTGCTACTGGGGCACAAATTGAAGACAACACTCCCAACCACTGCAGTACTCCTTCATCTGCAAGGCTCAACTGAAGTGAAACGTGTGTTAAAGAAAAGGAAAGAGAAAGAAAAACAGGGTTATGACAAACACTGTCACAAAGAATTACCATTACTTCAAAATGGAGATGCAGTTATGATGCAGAAAGACAAGAAATTGGAGCCTGCAAAGGTACTGTACAAACACCAGTCACCCAGGTCATACATGCATGTGGTTCAGACACCTAAGGTACCAGGTACCATCAAAATCGAAGACAACTTTATGCAAGCCAAGGTTCCCCAAAGTCAGTAGTCGAACCATCTGCAACATTGTTTTCAGCCCAGACCAACCAGCCAGTGAACAGGTCAAATTCTCAAGAACCAATCAGCAGGGAGACTGTGAGTAGCAGGGACTCCATTGAGTATGGTAACCCACGGGCAGACCACAACAAGCCAGCAATACCACTTACAAACCCTAGTGCAGAAACTGTTGTTCAGTCTCCCAATGGCAGTCAAGATTTGAGAACAACCTGGTCGGGTCAAACTGTAAACGCACCAAAGTACCTAAGTTACTTTGAACAGCAGTTCTGTACCTGTACTTCAAGTATTGCTCTGTTTGTACTTCATGTATTGCAAATATTGCCATTGATGACTCCATGGTTAAGGTTTGTATATTATGTAGAGACAAGGATTGACCAGAACTCTTAATACTTGGTGTTAGTGAACTGTTGACATTTATATCTTGGTTTATGTTTATAGTTTTTTTCCCAGAGTTGCTTCATCCACATTTTGCAACACTCGGAAGAGGGGAGATGTTATGTATTATGCTGCAAAGCATTATGGGATATAATTAAATATTCGCTGGTAAAAACATGGCGGCATGTGTTGAGCATACACAACAGGGCAGTACTTGCTTTTTGAAAAGAATGGCAGTGAAAAGCACTGGACAAGATTTTTTATGAATAACATAATTGTGAAAAACCCGACAGCAAAAAGTGTATTAGGATGATAAAAGACATTTTCAGAAACAAACTGCACTTTGTAACACAGTCACTGCACCGGCTAGGACCCACTCTTCAAATTTTTGCAATTAGCATATGTAGATAAATGGAAGTCTTTCAACTTTCTTCACATAAATTCGTAGTAGTCAGACTAAAGGCGAATCAGCAAAATAGTTTTTAAATGTTACAAAATTACAAACATTATTCTTAGCACTCGAATCATTTTCTTACGATGTTTCTTGGCAGAGTTACACATTTTGGAAACTAGGTTGCCCAAAGCTGGCTGCCACAAAAACTTGAAATCAACGAGCATGCATGTTGAATCTCATCAACCACAGGTGATTGTGATCAAATGCAATTCAATTCGCTGAAACCCAATCCCAAGTCCATCAATCCCACTAATTATCTTTGTTCGTTTGAGAAAAATCTAGTCACATACATGTTTGCAAAATCAAAAATAATATGAGACTTCAAAATTGAAGGATAAGATTTATAATCCCCATTAGCGTGAACTGCAAAACAGTCTCCATGACAACAAGTAACTGTATAGTGTTGTGCAGTGCCAAGAATAATTATATAATAATGGAAGACAGTGTCTCAAACATGAACTACAATTTGCGATGTAGTCTTGAAGATTGCATTTTCTACCAGAATTATCAAGTGGAAAGTATGTGTCCTAGGGACCAACAAATTAATTTCTTGCTTACAAGTGTGAATCATCACAGACGAAAGCATTCACTTTTAGGACTGTTAAAGCCACAAAAGGTTAGTATGTTTTCTTCACTTTCAGACTTATAAATGTTATTGGACAACATGATTGTGTATATGCTACTGCAAAAGAACATTCAAAGAACCACGACATTTAATTCATATGTGCCACACAAGTCCAGACAATCGATTGCATTTTGCTGTGATGCTGTGTTTATGGCATAGTACTGCCACACCAACTCGGTGAACCAGATGGATAGTTAGTAAGTTCGGTTATTCTTGCTTCAACTTTCAAGTTTACATGTATTTCTCTGAGTTTCTATTAAAACCATTTCCTTTGATATACTGACGAATTAGTAATATACAAAGCGAACAACAAAGCAGTCATGAGTGAAATGTTTACGCCATAATTGTATCTTAACTGTTTGTGCCAACTGTATCTTTGCCGTATTTTTCTTGTTGATTTTCCATGCAGGTTACTAACTTTTCAAAAGATTCATGCTCATTAGTGAACAATAGTTTCTCCAAATATTCAGCGAAAACATGCCACTCAACAAACTCACCACAAATCCACTGTATTTGGGAAGAATTATCTAAAACACGCCGAATAATTGGTGTAAGGGTTTTGGATGATACTGCACAACTTACAATAAAAAACCCTTTACCTGAGGAGCAACAACAAGTTTAGTCGACCCAATTACAAATTAACAAATAATTCAGACAAGAAAGTGTTACAATAATATATCATTATTATAAATGTTAAAGTCAGGCAGCTATAGGGTCTGGAAAATCCTTAGAGAGTTTTGAGATTGGACTACACAATTATATAAGATTTAATTGTTTTGGATCACATTAAGTACTCTGCACACAAATTCACATGTACATATACACTCATTGTAGAAAAGGAGAAATCAAAGATTTCTATATATTAGTCCCAACCTATCAGACAACTTCAAAATACTGTACATACCCCTTGGTCCGGGTATAGAAGGTGCCTTGTGGACAAGGGTTTGGTCTCATGGTAGGTGGGCTGGCAGTGACAGTGGTATCCAATATACACTGAACTCCAAGTGATGATAACATGTAACCTACATCACTGCAAAGAGAAGACATCCATTCATACAATGTTAATACAAACACACAATCATCACCTATAATGCTTTACATGTTGTTGACTGAGACAGACTCTAGCACTTACTTTCACAGAAAGTATAATTTGTGTCAACAACAATTGTTTCCATCACTGCAATTTTGATTAGAAAACAGTCGATCGGTGTTGCTTGACATTACTGTACCCGAGTGGCATTTCACCATTCCTATCAGTGGAAATGGATGTAAAGAATAACAAACCATGCCCAGGTGAACAAGGTTCTTTAAAATGCATAGTGTATTTCAAGGTTGATCAACATTTAACAATACAGCTTTTGTGGCAAATATTTGACTAAAACTGATTGAAATCTGGGAAATCTCAGAAGCAACAGTAAAAGTTGGTTGAAATGCAGAAAGGTACAGTATGTACTGTTAAGCAAATAGTTGTAGTGCATCTTTGAGTTCTGTGAGAATTATTAATGTTCTTGTATACTTTCCTGGAATGTAAAACTTATGTTTCACAAAGGTTTAGTTTTTAAAGAGTTAAAAACATGGCATATTTCATAATCACACATAATCATTGTACTGTATAAGCTTAAAAAATGCTGAAGTCAGATGACCTTTGAGAAGCCAAGATCAAGTTGCATGACAACGCTTTTCTGACCCTTCACTTTCCTAACAAGAAAGATACACAAGATCTCCTAGCAAACATGGCATATTTCATAATCACACATAATCATTATACTGTATAAGCTTGAAAAAATGTTGAAATCAGATGACCTTTGAGAAGCCAAGATCAAGTTGACAATGCTTTTCTGACCCTTCACTTTCCTGACAAGAGAAATACACAAGATCTCCTAGCAATGTTGGTGCATTCTTTGATTCAGTACTCTTACACTTTGCTCCTAATATAATTATTAGTATAATTATAATAATTGGAAACTATTGCTGAAAGACCTAAGATGGAAATGACCGTCTTTATCAGTCTTTGCTACTATTACAATGAAATCGCATGGAGGGTCACATTATTGCTTACCACTCAAAGTCCTCCCTATCACAAGGGCAGTTGTGCTGTGAGACTGGTCGATCATAATCATAACCATTGAAACAGTTGGCGTGTAATATTCGTCTTTCATAAATCATCTGCCTGCCCATCAGGCACCGACTTCCATTTCTACCATCTGATGGGCTCCACTGCTTGTAATCTTCTGACTTGCAAGGATTTCCTATGAAATAATGGACATGTTTTTAGAATGCAAATTAATGGCAAGATAAAGTTGAAGTTGAAGTTCTTAAGAACGATTACATTTCCTGAGAAAACTCTTGTAAACAAATTAAAGAGATGCATGTTAGAGACAAAAGGCAACCGTCAGCAAAAGAATTAAGTGCTAATTGTCTATAGAAACACAAAGCAAGATGCAGGTTAAAAAAAGCTGAAATGTTTGCAGAGTTTTCTAAGCCTAGAATTTTGCTTTGTGACAACAGAAAAAGGGTCTCATGAAAATTAATATGCCTGTCACACTGAAATTCTCTAAAACAATATACTTCTTCTTTCAGTCAAATGAGAAACAGCTATTACAGCACAAGGAAGGAAAAAACCTTTCATGATAAGCCTTTCTTTTGAGCACTTCCACATAAAAAATGCCTGTGAAGTTGGACCAATTTTAGAAAACAACTACGTGTAGATCGGTTTCTTCTGTAGACTGTGCTACATAAATTATACATACATAATAGTGCAAGTGCTCCCCATGGGTCCTTGTTCTAAAACCAAATTTTTCTTTATACACAAAGAAAAAATAAGATACAATGTTCACAGATTTACATGGTGCATCAGTTTCACTGTCAATAACAAGTAACAACCTAAGAAAAATGAACTGTTCAAAAGAAAACCTGAATTAACTTATCTCTTTCTGTATTCTCTTTCAGCTAATGACCAACTGTTGGAAATACTCTAAACATAATTATACATAATTCACTCAAGATACATGTAGGATTGCCTGAACACTTTTGTTGTCACACAGTACAGTACAAATATTTTGTCAGCACTGCAATAACTTCTTACATGAATCACATGAGTCACAGGAACTCCAAAAAAGCCCAGTCTGGAATAGGCCTTTTGCTCCTCTAGAATCCATTTAAAAAGATTAACTTTAAAACTAGATACTGAGCACTTACTTCTGATACAAGTGTTTATACTGTTCCAATCTGGAATGGTTCTAACAGTAAAAGTCCACCCCCCCCCCCCCCTACTGTTTTTCTTTTGTACTTCAGACACACTAAATTTATATTAGAGTGCCTAGTGACTCGTGCATGTATTTCTGAGGTTTTTTACTAACAATCTATCTATGTAGCTAGGAGTAATAATTATAACTTTCATGAGCCCGCTTGTAAGCTAACGCACATCTTTTAATAAGTGACTGTTTTGTAACAGGAGACAGTTTAGATTACTGAAAAGCACAACTGAGGATGTTGTCTTGTTTACATCAAGTATGATGTGAATGGCTCTTTTCTGAAGTTTTAAAATGTGTTTAAGATGTTCTGCATTACAGCTATCCCATATCATGCTCCCATACAAGAGGGTAGGCTTTAT
The DNA here is from genome assembly GCA_025434805.1 of Antipathozoanthus remengesaui. NCBI lineage: Eukaryota > Metazoa > Cnidaria > Anthozoa > Zoantharia > Parazoanthidae > Antipathozoanthus > Antipathozoanthus remengesaui. Next base: position 1,641 of record JANSTR010192814.1, on the reverse strand, counting down.
AATACCATTATAATGTTTCCCTTTGACACTGTTTTGGATATGGGCTAATGTGTTTAAAAAGACCAATGTGTTTTGAGAGGTTTGTTGATAATTCATCAATGTGTGACTTATAGTTAGCTTGATTATCTACATTAATTCCTAGGATCTTGTGAGAAGAGACTTCTTTAATAACAGAGTCATTGATCTTGACATCTACAATCTCAGACAAAAATGTTGGACAGGGTAACCTATTCCCCCTTCCCCCAACCAATGTTGTTTGTAGGTGATAAAATAATGTTCAAAAACAACGCAACATTGCTTGGGGTGCAGGGGCACACTTTCTGACTGGGGTGTCCACAGATTTTTGTCTGAGATTGTAAGTGCAGGGGTGTGTCCTCGTCTAGCTTTGCAGGAACACATTTTCCATACACCAACAGCAACTTTGTTTTCTTCTTGTTGATGAACATTTTATTACTGGATGACCATCTCTGAATCACATCAAGATCGCAACTTAAATGCTTGGTTATCAAGCATACTTCAGAGAAATGTGTAGTTACAGTTACTGTAGTGTCATCAGCATAAATTTCAACAGTTGAATTTGACAGATGGAGTTGAAGATCATTGACAAATATTAAAATATTAATCTTATTGGTAAAAGGCACATCACTTGGTTCTACATCAAAAGAGCTTTCAGTTCCACTAAAAACAGTAAAAGTAAAACAAGATAATTAATGTTATTATAATTATGGCTATGATAGTACAGTATGCCTGCTCTGATTGGCTCTTGACAACAAAAGATCTTATATTAAGACTTTTACTTGGGCAGCTTACTGACTAGATTCACTGGCCACATAAAAATGCCGAAAAAGGCAATAATTATAATGAATAACTTATTGACTTCATCCATTACAGGGAAATCTTAGAACTCTTCCTTAATTTATTCACTTTGCTCTCACTCGGTCAATACAGTATATCAAGGCCTCATTCTGGGAATTTCCTGTAATGACTCCACTCTGGATTAAGACTAAGGTGCAGTAGTATAATTATAATGAGCTGAAAGAAAAGAAAATAATAATTGTAACTGTGTTAACATAATTATGTCAAAAGGGCAGAAAAAGACATTTTACCCAGAATTTTCCTTAAATCAGCCTGCACAACGACCCATTCATGTTTGCCAGAGTGTGATCCAAAGATTGTGAACTGTGCACTCTTCTCGCCTGGCTCAGTCAAAAGACCATAGACATAAATCCTGTCATCACTTAGAAACTGATATGAAGACCACTGCTCTCCCTCATCCCAGCTGTAACTGTTGGACAGTTTAGAGAAATATGAAGATGAATAACTCTACCAATCAATACATTTGATATAATTAACCAACATAATTTATGAAGCTGATTTCCTCCTTGGCCACTTAATCTGAATTTTTGTTATTGAAGGAATGCAAAAATCCAGTCTAAAAAGTTAAACTACTAACAACTAATAAATTAATGTATAACAATTAAAATGGACATAACGAGATGGAAATCTTGTGGAACTATAATTACTTTAAACAGTCCATTGAACTTTTCTTTTACAAAACACTAAAATGATAAAGAGTAATTCAGATGTTCAGCTTCCCCAGTCAAATCACTACTCCTCACCCACCCCCCCCCCCTCACTTCA
>JANSTR010192813.1:0-24657 GCA_025434805.1 Antipathozoanthus remengesaui | reverse complement strand
GCATCTTTTACAGCATATTCTAGCGCTTGTAAACATTTTGACATTCTCGGTCCCGGGGCATTCATTCTTCTGCTCGGGCAAAATGTCCAAGAATCTTGGACATTTTGACGTCACAAAATCCAGCGTGTACCAGGGCCATTTGTCGGGCCTTGGCGCGCGGATGGCACTGGGAACGAGGTTGACGAAAACACGCGCAAAGCTTGCTGGGAAGCATGCAATATCCTCCTTTCTGGGAAGCATGCAATATCCTCCTTTCGAGTAACGCTAGTACGAAGCTGTGCAGTTTGTATCATTCTGTACCAGCGACGATCTAACTATGCCGGTGCTCAACAGCAAATACCCCGATGTACAAATTCCTGAGAATATTACTTACCCGGAATTTGTTTTCAGCAAGTTTGATGAATATGGCGACAGAACAGCGATTGTAAGTATACAGTAGTACACCGTGTTATCAATATTTTAACTCTCGAACAAGGCATCGTATAATTCCCCGAGACATTGATGCAGATATCTCAAGGTAATCATATTTTTATTGAATCTGGAAATCATACGTTAACATTGACAAAGTAAACCGAAATCGCGTGAGTTATTGCATGTTATTGTTGTATGTGGTTTTGGTCTTGGTCGCAACTTGCCTTTAGAATTGCTACGGATGTGTTCTGACTGACTGAATGGTTGTTTTTATACTACAGACAGATAATCCGTCCAGACGAATTATCCGTCTGCTATTCTACGCCTCCAGTATAAATACGGGACGAACTACGACAAGTAGTGAAAGTGCGTCCAGACGGAGAATCTAAGAATATTCGTCTTTAGATAATTCGTCTGGACGGATCAATTCGTTTTCTTGCCCGTATTTATACTATGACGAATTATCGGACGCACTAAATAAGCTTGCCCAAGTTCGCCCAGTCGGATAATCCGTCTCCAGTATAAAAACAGCCAATGCTGGAGCTTTGCTTTGCCATTCATGCAGGTTTCTAAATATTAAATAAATGTGCTTTTAACATACTTCATGTGTATAACACGATATATATAGTATCATTTCGCACGCAGCTGAACAATAAAGTAGCAACTAGCATGCACAAATGTGTTTTAAAACATATCTTGCATGCTAATGATTTTTAGCTTAATATTTGAACAAATAAATTGATTGTAGTGGTAACTCGACTGGTGGGCGCGATCGTCAATCTTGTGAAGAGATTTAAAATTGAGAGTTTTCTCATCAACTGAAATCTACGTACTCCATGCATTACTGGGTACCTATTCATGCTATCCATAAAATATAATGTTCGAAGATAAATAAAACAATAATATATTTATTCAATGTCATGAAAAACATTAAACTCGTATGAATTTACAATTATACAGCAACAGGCCTTGACTTACATGTAGCTACTGTTTTATTAACCTTTTCAGCCCCAAACATGACAATTGGTGTGTTGCTAATTCTCCTAAACTGTCTCTATAGTTTTCTTATAAACAGGTTGGGAGAATTTTGCTTTTCATCATAGATAGTTTGATGTCTATGACCAATTGCTTTATTCTCACAATCAAACAACCTAGTCTGTGTAGAAAATGTAAGGAGAAGATATATGCTGATAAACTGGTTGAAAGGGTTAAGACGTGAATAATAATGATAATAATGGTAGCATTTATATACCGCATAAACAAAAAAAAATAACTCTTGCCACCTTTTACAGCGGTTGCGCTTGCCATGTCACGTGATGGAAGCTCAGGGGGCATCATTCGTATGGCAGCTATTGACAAGAACGGTGTGGAGCGAAGGGTTATCCTCGGCAATGAACTGCCAACCTTCTATGAAGGATGATGCGAACCTAGTTGATTTGGAGAGGGAAATGAACTGCCTGCACTCTGTTCTTACTGTTCATCTATTCGTACATCGAGTGTAACTTACGTAGCGAAATAAAAGTAACGTTATTGGTATTCTGCGTCTATTTCTCTTATTTATGTATACGTAATTCGCCATAAGAATTTATCAGAGGCAGCATTCCCAGTGATGAACTCTGTGTACTTCGACATTAGAATAACACATGCACAGACATAATCCAGTAATTACACAAAATATGGAATAATTAAATTGAATAAATAAGTCGTATTCCATGGATTCGTGATTTGAAACGAAGCTTCATTTTACAATTGATTGTAACCCGTCATCGTCCTTTTATTGATTCAGGGTTCTAAATCTAAATACAAGGATAATATCTTATCAGAGAAGGACGTTAAACCGTAGGCCCTCGGGGATCAGTAAGTTCTCCGAGTGCTATAGTCTCCCCGATTAGTAGGGTTCTTGCCCGGCTAGAAGATTTGAGACTTAAATAAAGTCACTTACTTATACAAGGGCATTCATTCCCGCGTTAGCAAACGTGTTTAACTAAAACTACAGGTACTCTACAATATTTGTGGCTTCTATGTCAGAGCATGACATCCGCCTGTTTTGTCATGTGACGACGAATTACTGTCACCGCAGACGACTCCAGTTGGAATATCGCTCATTGCCAAATAGCTTTGATTTTTTTTCTTTATTTAGTTCTTTATTCTTCTTTTTCAAATATAAAAGTTGTTTTGCAATGTTAAATAATACCAGCAAAAAGCTGTAACATAAGAAACACGCAAGTGAAAATGTTCTCTTAAAGTTTTTACAGATTTGGTTTCTGTGATCTCTTTAGGAAGAAAGCTCCACATATCGGTGGCTCGAACTTTAAAGGATCTTTGAAAAGCGTAGGCCGGGAAGGGGCGGAGGATGTCTGTGCACCCTCGCACCGTCCAAAAAGGTCCGCCCGAGAGCACACAAAATGCAGTTAATGAGAAGACAAGTCTTGACGACTGCATGACACCAGGTCCGCTAGAGGATGACAATGCACCCTCCGGCAAAAAATCCTGGCTAGAGCCTGAGGCGGCAGTCCTGTTTGGTGTTACTGCGTGTACAGTGCGACTACGAATGTCAGAGCGCGTTGTAAATAGTGTTGTTAAACAGTTCGGTGCCAGTGAGTTCATGCAATGAAATGAACGGAACAGAATCCCTCGGCAGCAGCAGACAGTCGAAGACAGACAGTATCAGTTGAGTTCTGTCAGTGCTGGTGTAGTATGGTCACATTTTCTTTTAATTGGCGGTATCCGAGCCGCAAAGTTTTTAACTTATTGTAGTTTGTTTGTATGATGCTTGCTGGTGCCAGCCAAGATACAAGAACAATAAAATGGTTTGCTAAAGACAAGGGAGTTAGTGACAGAGGGTCAAATGACTGATTCTGTTAATTGTGGAAAGTGGGGAGGGCTTATGACCGAAACATGAATGTTGTTAGTAGGTAGGTGATGTTCCGGAGGGAATCTATGTGGAAATTTTGAAGAAAATCAAATACCTGACGAGGAATTTCAAGTAGTAATTTGCACTTTGAAATTCATGAAACAAAACGTAGGGCACGAAATATGAAGAAACGTTTTTTTTAGTGTTGTAGCTTGAAAGTGCTGGCTGGTTGAGTGAAATTCCACGCTGAATATACAAAGTATAAATCCGACTTCCTTCTCGATTTGGTGGTCAATTAGCTTTTGTGATTCATCCCTGCCGAGCGAACGGAACGTTTTCTAAAAATTAAATATCGAGATCGTTGAAGTTGTATGCTTTTAGTTAGAACAAATACTGCAGATATTGGCGTATTTTACTTCGTGAAACAGCGGAAGCAAGAATAACTTACAATTTAAAACCACACCTTCGAAAAATACGATTCTCATTGGTTGTTTTGCAGTGTATTATTCTTTCATACCCTTTCATACAGTGTGTTTTGGTAATGTCGATCAATGGTCGACAAATCAATAATTTCAATCATTTCAGTATATCTTTACAATATATTGAGGTTGTACAGTGTACCAGCTGATACATATAGACTGTGAAACAATATCGTAGCACTTGTTATTTGTAATACGTGTAAAAATGTTGTGGGTAACAACTCCTTTGAGAGTTATATACCTTATACAATAAATATATCGGTAATGGTAAAAGCATGATTTGTAATGGTATTTGGGATAAATACCACGAGTGATATTTCAAGGTTGGTCTACTAATTTCACGAGCCGTTAGGCGAGAAATTTGGAACAACGTGCAAATCATGCTATTATTCAATTTGTTTTATTGTACCAACAAGGAATATAACTGAAAGAAGTTTTTTCCCAGCTTACTTAGTTACAGTACAAAAATAGTATATAATATAATACAATACAATACAATACAATACAATACAATACAATGCAATGCAATGCAATACAATACAATATAATATAATACGATTCGTAAGGTACATAATAGTATTATCAGTTAATTACAGATTAAGTTCTTATGCTTATTGTATTAAATAACTTTAAAACTTTGAAAAAATAATTCGTAGTAATATCGAAAATTAACTTATCAGCCATTGAAATTAACTGAAGAGAACAAGGACTTGCTATAATTATCAAGAAGATGAAAATTCGAATTTATGCGATATAATTGTAGCAAAAAAGAAGTTCGTAACTGCAAGAAGTCACTTTGGGGACATGTCATACAATAATGGTATTCATCACCAATCTCATCTTCATTGTGGGGACATGTCATACAATAATGGTATTCATCACCAATCTCATCTTTACTTTCATCTTCGCTTGTAATACTAGAATATCTTCCAGATTCAATGGGGAAATTGTGCGCCGATAGTTGCATTTTTGAAACTGCTGTTCTTCTATCAAAATCTTGTTGTAGATTCCTAGTTTCTTATTAATGAGTAGAGATGCTTGGCCTTTTTCAATAAAAAGACGAATTAATTTGTTTCTAACCTCATCAATAATTTACTTGTCATTGAAATGTTTGTAATTGGCATGTGTTTTATTTACTAAATTAAGAAGATATTCTATCATATTAAGCCAGCAAGGTTTGTTTTTATTAAGTTGCACAAGGTTTGCTATGAGTGCTCTAGAAATGATCATATTTAGATTAGATGACGAAACAAAGAGCAGTTCACTTTTATTGAAAGTGGTAGACAGCCAAGTGCGGACCGACACCCATAATTCGATCCTTTACTGTGTATCCCCAAGACTTGTTTGCAAAAACGAATATGTTGTTTTTCTAGTGGCTGTGGTATGGTGGGGTGACAGGCCTGCGCAGCTTTATACTAATACCTGAGAAATTTCTGCAACAGCCGGGCATGTGTTTATTTTGAGACTTTCACGTACATACACTTAGCGTTCGTACATTTGATAGCGGAACGCGACGCAAAACTAACTCGCGAGCGCATATCACTGAATGGCGAGTGACAAACTCGCGGGTGCACGTCACTGCACTGAATGGCGGGAAACCGAGGGCTCTCATCCGGGAACTTTCCACTCTATTGGTACATCTCCGGTTCTCTAAAAATAAGTTGTTTCATAAATGGTTGTATAGTTTGTAGGTAGCTCATTTAAAAAGAAGTGGAAAGAATTAATGAAAATTATAGCGCTCGTATTTGATAAATTGAAACTACCCATTCCACTAATGTTGCTTTCATCAAATACTCGCGCTATTTGCCATTAATTATTCTCGTGAACGGTGGAATTTCCTCAATATGCTGATTATAAATAATCTTCGAAGTGGAGGCGAGTGGGGATAGATGTCCATTGAGCAGAAGCGGTAGCAGAAAAGTCGTCTCGCGATGAAACTGATCTTGTCTGTTTCTATGATTGGTCCAACTTCACGAGCTGTTTTCGAGGCTTATATGAAAGATTTTTAAACCAGCATTTCGGTGCAGTTTTAAAACTGTTTCTCATTTGACTCAATGGCATAAGAAGGGCGACTGAAATAAGATGTTTTGAGTGGATTACTCCCCGGATGACTCCGACGCCATCTCAATCACTGTCCTCCTTGCATCAAAGAGAGAGAGCATATAAAGCCTTGGTATGATACCAGATGGAATACTGTAGCTCCATATGGGATCCTATTAAACGAAAAAGTCGATGTGGCAACACTGAAGAAAGTCCAGCGCAGAGCTGCACGCTTCGTGAAAAACGGCTATCGTAGAGAATCCAGTGTCTCGAAGATGAAGTGCCTATGATGGCATAGTCTCCAGGAACGCAGAGCTATGGGCCAGCTTACTCTGATGTATAAGATAGCTCATGGCCCAGTAGACGTGGATTCATCAAAACTAGTTAACAGCGGACGTGCGACCAGTTTCGATTTAGATTTAGAGTGCCACCGGATATTTCATGAGACCCTTTTCCTGTTAACACGTTAGATAAACCAAACCATGAAGACAGAACTGACAATAATAACTTTGTTTGAAACCGTAAAAATGCTAAATTCTCTCACTTGTAGCAAAATACCAAAACACTTCTCCGAATTGGAGCTGACTAGTGGTGGATTTTATTATATATATATCGGCGCCGGACACCAACACTGAGACGAATAATTGAGTTAGCACATGCCAAGCTAGTGAATAGAATTTTAAAAAACTGAAAAAAAGATAGATAAAGAGAACTGAAGAAAACTTTTTGTCCTACCGAGCCGCGCGCGCTTATGTTTGTGCTCACGCATGCGGGCTCCGGGAGCTCCGGAATTATCCACGGATAAAGAGAGCTAGAGTAGCAAGCGAAAATCACTATTCGCTGGTTTGAATTCGGTATATACTAGTGCATGATACCCGCGTAATTTGAACTGTTTTGATCTAAGAGGTGACTTATTATTACTCTTTGAAGTGAAAAAACGGAATGTAGCTTGTTAATGAAAGAAAGATAGATTCCAATTGGATATAACCCATTTTCACTGAATTTCAGTTTCGTGATAAGCAAACGAGTGTAGATGCTTTTCTTGTGTTTGGCTGCAATCTTTCATAACAATTAGTTATAACCTTTCTTGATAAAAACAAAATTCCAAGACTAACGTGCCAGACGAACAAATTATATTTCAAATTACTTTCATATTTATGTAGCATGGATTTTTTTTTCTTAGAAATTTGTTGCAAAATTGATGAGCGTGTAAAACTCAAAACAAGTGGTAACTTCACAAAATACCCTGTCAATTGTTTTTTTTAATTTCTCAGTGTGAGGGACGGATCAGCTGTCGAATAATGTCCATGTATCTAGACAATGGCTTTTTATTTTCTATTCAGAAATTTGCCGAACTAATCAGATTAGCATATCATGATTCCTTCAGGCTTTGTGGCTGTCCAATAAAAATCGGACTCAAATTTTCCGGAATCAAGTCAAGTTTGTTTGTATGATTCTGCATCGAATTTCGAATGCCTTACGTCAGTTGAGCAATATTGAAGATTCTTGGTTGTTTGTAACAGAGTTTCCAAATAACAAAGTTTGTCTCTTTTATGGCAAATTCGTCTACATTTCAGAAATGATGTGAGTCTTCTCTTGATGGATGACAAATTAAAGAGCAGCCGATGAAGCCAAGACTGAGCGGAGAGAAAACCGCGCACAAACTGACATTTCCTACTGTTGTGGCGTTCGTGTTATAAAGGTGAAATATGACTGACTCTGAAAGGTATGTAAGATTTCCTTCAATTGAGTCAGTGACTAAAGTTTGTGTTCATAGACCTTTACGTGTAAGAAAACTGGTCTGGCTGGTCCGCAAATGCAACTTTCAAACTGTGCAACCGAAAAAAAGACACTGAACCAAGGGGTTAAAAAAGCAAAAATCCCTCGCATATAGTTTTCTGAAATTTGTGGAAAACACATCATGTCCAACCTTTATTCTTTATATGTGTATTTCGTAATTTGCTGCACTTCTAATGGGATTGAACTCCGTTTTAGTTGTTTTTGCTGTGTTTGGTATAACAACAACCGAAGGAGAGAGACAATTTATGTTAATCAAGGAGTTTCATGGCTTTTCATTTTGTAAAGGAAAGAAGTCGACGACACTGATGGAAGAAAAACGTATCTCGAGCTTCAAAGAAAGAAAAATGAACCGATTGAGTCTTCTAACAAATTTGAAAGGCTAAATAGGTAAGTTCAACTGTTTATATTCCACCTTTGGCAAAATTATTTAGTGTTGTCGGCAATCCTTTTAATTTAGCTTACAGGAAAAGAGAACATCTGCTGTTTTTGGTAATTATCATAAAACATATGGAACGACATTATCTATTCTCAAGTTCAGTGCGTTGTTCTTTGGCTCTTGTAAAAATTTGCAATTAAGGATTTTAAAATAAAACTGAGGCCAAACTGTAGTAAATAATTTAGTTTTTCATCAATTATAACGTATTCGGGTCAGCTATTTGAAAAGACGACATATATCGTACCAATATTTCCTGTCATATAAGAACAAATGCATTTGGTCGAGGCTCATTTTCTTAATGTTTTTTCAATTAATTCAGTGGCTCGAATTGCGCTTCAATTGTTCATATTTATATACATACAAAAGTTGAAATTTTAGGTTTTTATCGATCCGAGCCAGCTGTTGAGCCCGAGGTTCAGTTTTCTTTTTACTTGGTCTTGAGATAAATCTATGCTTGAATTTGGAAAAAAACAAGGAGATTTTCTTCCAGTTTTGGTATAAATTCTCCAAGAATGAACGGATTACCGCTAAATAAACTAAAGTCCAGCAGAGTTCCAAACACGATGAAAAATCGAATGGAAATCCGAATGGACTAGAGTATTTACTAAAACTTTGCCCCTTACTGATTGTACACGTTTTGCTTTAGTTTTGAGAATCGTAAATTTTGGCCCAGGCCGTTTTTCAATCTTTTTAAATCGTAATTTTTGAAAAAGTCCATCCTTGAATCTGGTTGACTAATTATTTCTAGGACTTTCTTATGGATCTGAGTTAAAACGTTAAAATAGCGATTGACACGTCTTAAGGCTGGTTTTCACGCGACATAAGCATAGGCATAACGTTAAGCATAAGCATAAGAAAAACGTGTGAAAACTGCCCTGACATAAGCATAAGAACATACGCATGCATGCTGAGACAAAAATGCCGATAAAAATGCAAGAGACTGGGATCGAATGGATAACGCAGAGATTTATCTGTATTTAAGCTTAATATTGACATTTCTACAGATTTCCGACCACCTAAGCCATAAATAATGAACACTCGCTTATCGAAAGATGAACTCGGACGTCACTTGTCAGAACCAAACAAAAACCATTTTAGTTTACCTGAAGAAAATCCGACAGATTTGGCGACGTCATTCCACCCTAGATCCTTCTTACTTCGATCTTTGAAGTCCTTACTGATTCATCGTATAATACAGGATAGTTTCGTACAGCTTCGACAAGTTTTTCATTCACTCGCACGTCGCCATCGTTTCCAGTCGCCATTTTGGTTTGGAGACATCGGGGGAGGTCTGGCACCAGCTTTCTGTGATTGGTTTAAATGCCTTATGCTTATGCTTATGCTTATGGCGTCTTGTTTTCACTTGACATAAGCATAAACATAAGCACAAGAAAAACGAACGCGTTCGTTTTTCTTGTGCTTATGCTTATTGTTATGTTTTCTTGTGCTTATGCTTATTGTTATGTTTTGTTTGTTCGTTTTTCTTGTGCTTATGCTTATGTCGCGTGAAAACCAGCCTTTAGAAAGTGTTCCTATAAAGTTTGTTTCAGTTATTTTTATAAGAACGTTGGGGCTAAAAACTTCTCAAAATCAGAATGTATCAAGAACATCCAAGTTAGGCTGAGAATTGCATAGTAGGGATGAATCACGCAAGCTGATTGGCTTATCACACAATTGAAGAGGAAGTATTTAACGTGGAATTGCACTAGTGCGTATATTCAGCATGGAATTGCACTCTTCGGTTTACAGAGCACTGAAATGGCTTTCGCGCGCTCGCTTTAATTCTCCAGGTTAGTGAAAGTCGATCCAAGTTTATATATACACTCATTAATTTAACGAGATTCATCCCTGCTATGCGATTCAAAGAAAAGTCACTGCCTTACTCGGGTACTCCCTTGTTAAATGTCACTCAAAAAATCATATTTTCACATTTTTATCGTGAAATTTAACGTGGAATACCCTCGTCAGGGCAATGAATTCTCCTATAGAATTGCACTCAACTTGAGCCACGCGCGCGCCGTCAAACTTTCCCGCCAAAAGTTGTGGCTCACCAGGCGGTTGACAGAGTACTGAAATGGCCTTTAACTTTCCAGGTTAGCAAAACTCGATTCAACTTGCGAGATTCATTCCTGCTATGCGATTCAAGGAAAATTCACTGCCTGACTCGGGTATTCCCTGTTAAATTGCATTCCAAGAATCATACTGCACGAATCGCGAAGCGATTCGTGCAATATTTTTTCTCGTGAAATTTAACGTGGAATACCTCGTCAGGGCAATGAATTTCCTATAGATCGATCAGAAGCAGTACCACCAGTAAAAGTCCTCAATTTTAAAATACAATAACATCCAGACAATGTTCTCATAAAAGAGTGTACAAGTGTTATATATATAAAATATTTATTCTATAGTTACAAAGAATGATTAAATCTTCTCTTATTGTTTGTCGTCAACTTTTCATACTGCATACCGTAATTCCAAACTAATGATGCTCTATTGCTCTGCCACAACTTGTGAAGCCTTGAATTAATTCCTAGAAAAGTGTATGAGCGCTGTAAAATGGCTGTTGATGAATGAATAAGGAAGTGAATAGAGTTCCGGTCAATGAACTGATGGGGACACCTCTTAGCCAAGCCTGCAGTCAGGCAGAAGTAGTATAGTAGGGATAGAATTACCCTTCGTTTATGATACCATTGTTGTGCCCGCATAATTATTTATCTGCAGAATCAGGGTGGGAAACGGCTCTTCATCCATTTGATGATGTGATAAGAGCCTCCTCCAGAACAATCTGCTAAATACTCCAAAATATAGTGGCGCACGGATACTCCAGTTTTTCCATACAAACTCCAGACGAGAAGACAACTAACATAATGAGATGGAGGAAAAGTCAGACACATGTCCTGTGACATGAAACAAGTAACGCTCTCATGGGAACATCTTTGAAAGTCTCCTCGATTCTTATCAACTAAATAAGTTAATCAATATGGAGATAAAGGTGATTAACTAATTACCAAAACATAGTCTCTTGAATCAGTAAAACAAACATGGCTACATTCTTTCTAGGTCCCTGAAACATTCACTGGCAAAGGAGTTGACGGGAGTGGCATGGCAGTTGGGGATTGTCATCTTGGTATTCATCGAGGTTCTTATCAATCTGGTGTTGATGCTCATACAATTTGGAGTTATCCACGGTAAGTTAAAGGCACATACGATTCATGGCTCAGGGCATAAAAAACGTTTTTCGGACAAATTTGCCGACGTCTGGAAAGCAATTAAATATAATAATTGTATCAAGAGAGTATAATCCTAAGAGAACGCATCTGTTCCCATGCATTGAGATAAATTTTTATATGCAACACGATTGGTTCATTTTGCACACGTGACATTCGGTCAAGTATGGTATAAATTCTAAGTTAGGGAGAAAATGTTTTATTCATAAATGAAAATGATTACCGTATTTGACAGCAGTTACTCCGAAAATCACTCAAGACAACCTGGTTTGTAGCTAGAGCTGTGGGTGATAGATCGCCAAAAGTGAGTCACAGCACAGCTTGTGCCGAATGAGTTTCAGATTCAGAACAGACAGAACAAGTGCGCGATGATGTCGACGATGAAGAAGTATTGTCTCTTTCTTCGTCAACATTACTTAGTTCCACTGTAGACAATGATTCTGAATCAATGTCGTCTGAGGAAAAGATCAGGAAAAGTCATCGGAGTTGGTGCAGTAGGTGGCTCCAACTCGGGAACTCGCCGGCGCTACGACTTCACGTCAGACCAGAGTCAAGCCAGTTGAGTCAAGGTAAAAAAACAAGACCGCCAAATTACTTGCTCGTGAAGAAATAGAAGAGTTTTGCTTAGAACTTGGAGAAAAAAATGATAATTGTTAGTTTGTTAAGGCAAAACTACATTTTAAACACAGCTGCAGATATCAACTTTTTTCTTTCAAGGACAGCTTCGCGAGAAGCCACTGTAAACAAGCTTTCCGAAATTAGTGGTCGACGAGATAGTGGAGGCTTTCATTAATCAGTGCTATATTTTGTAATATGGACGACAAAACAATGTCAAAATCAGAAAACAGCTCAATTTGCTCACTGCAGGTCACAGTTCTTGCCTACTTTCATGACGAACTCCGTGTGGAGCGACATATACAAAAGTTGCTGTGAAACAGTTTCTCGTGGAGAGCAGCTAATTCAGTTCTACTTTGTCGCTATTATATTATTACCTGTATTTTGACGCTATTATATATTACCTGTATTTTAACGCTATTATATATTACCTGTATTTTAACGCTATTATATATTACCTATATTTTAACGCTATTATATATTACCTGTATTTTAACGCTATTATATATTACCTGTATTTTAACGCTATTATATATTACCTGTATTTTGACGCTATTATATTATTACCTGTATTTTAACGCTATTATATTATTACCTGTATTTTAACGTAAGAATTAGCAGGATTGGTAGCTTTCCATTCATAATCTGAAGTCCCTTCAACAGCTTTGCCGTCTATCACTTTTGAACAGCCCGCTGTATCTTCAGACGCCTCTACACAGCTGCCTCCATACAGAGTGGCCGCAACGTTTATATGGGCGCAGGTTAGGAACCCTGAAAAATGAACACAATAGACTCAAGGAGACAACCGTTTGAACGCCATAGGAAACACAAGCACTCCTGTCAGAAAACATCAGTTTTAGTTTTGACTGAACTATTTGGCTTACCGGCTGACGACTTAGAGATATGAACGACTTTAGAGTTTTACCGAATAAAAGCTAAACTAGTCTTTCGGAGAAACTAATTTTAAAAGTCTTTGAGAATGAATTGGTATGGAAGTGATAAGCGGTCGAGATGTCATGTAAAACACAAGCACTCTCAATCAGAAAACATCAGTTTGCTGGACTGCATTATCTGGCTTACCTGCCGACACACAGATATGAGTGACTGGAGTTTTCTTGAGTAAAAGCCGAACTAATCTTTTAGAGGAAATAATTTTAAAGTCTGAGAATGAATTGGTATGGAAGTGATAAGAACTCGATATGTCATATGAAACACAAGCCCCCTTGTTAGAAAACATCAGTTTTCTTTACTAAACAATCTGGCTTACCCACTGACGCAGATATATGAGTGACTTTGGAGTTTTATTGAATAAGAGCCAACTAGTCTTTTAGAGAAACTAATTTTAATTGTCTGAGAATGAATTGGTATGGAGTGTATGGGTATGTCATACGAAACACAAGCACTCTCATCAGAAAACAAAAGTTTACTTGACGATGGAATAAGAAAAATTTAGAATTCTTGTCTGCACTATAGTCTTTCAGACAAACTGATTCTGACAGTCTTTAGTAATAACGAGCTCAGCGTTCATTATTTTATTCAGAGCTTTCGAAAATTATGGAAAAAGTTTATGAATGAGAACAGCGAACTTCGGTATTAAACGGGCACAGTATTCAATCACAAAAGACTGCTGCTCAAACTAACTGCCAATAAGGCAGTTTGCTTTCTGTTGGACGAAATATAATTCTTTATTCCACAATAAATCTCTGCTTACCGTATGCAAAAGAATTTATGCCTATCAATAACTCATCTTGAGAAACAAATCCAAACGCATGAAAGTCTGGGGTACTGATCAATGAACATCGCCGGCTTGTGACTAATCCGGGTCAAAGTAAGTTGGATACAGTGAATTCGAGTAAATCTAGTTTTGTTTAACGATATGTTAGTGCAGGCTTTCTGCAGGGAATAGCTCACAAAATGTAAGACATTTTTAAGACTATTAAAACCTAAATTCAAAAAATTGAAGACCTAATTTTTCTTCATTTTTTTTTGTTCAAAAGTTATAATGCAGACGTCCAACGTATGTAACTTATAGGTTTATTCCAACATGCAACAGTAGTTAATGGAATACGCAATGTGGGTCGCTTTAAAAAAGCTACTTGCATCAAAACTCCTTCTAGTCTTAAAGGAGTTAAACCTCAGTTGATCATAAGTCTTTGGATAAGATTTAAGACTATTTAAGACCTCAAGGAGAAATTGTGGCAAGTTTAAGACATTTTCAAGGCCTTAAGAATACAAAATCAAAAATAAGAGTTTTTAAGAATCCTGTAGTGCATTTGCATGTTTAAAAAAAGAGTTTTTAAAAATTACGTTTCGAGCCAGAATGATGATCAGATGCGTAAGACGCCATTTGGGCTAAACACGACTCAACAAGAGCGAAAAACATACGACTTCACCTATCACTGGGAAAATCCAATATTCATCCGTACCGGATTTAATTAATATAATTTCCTGAGCCGCAGTTAATAGCCAAGGTCGGGTCTTTATTAAAATAACCATTCAAGCTGCTGTTAATATGAGCGTATTGCTAGAGAAACTAGAAAATGTAAAAACTTGACCATGTTAAAACTTTCATTTATCTGTAACTTTATTATGATCAATTCTATCAATATTTATTAAACTCACCGGTTTTCAAAATGAATCGTATTACGATTCAGAATATTTTTGTTTATCTCGCCGTGTTTTAACCCAAAGTTATCAGCCGTAGTTGCTATGGAGATGAATTTTCACTGGTATAAAATCTAGAGTCAGTTTTCTATTGTTAATCACGGTAAAAAGTCTATGAATAACATTTCACAGAGTTTGGAGTAACAAACCCGACTATTATTTGAGTCTACACTCTTTTTTCGGTTAAACAGGTTCTTCAATTCACTTCCATATTTAAATGACTTCTTTTCAAATAGGCTAAAGAAATGCATAATTTATTAACTGCAATCAACCTCCGATAATTCGATTCTTAGTTTAGAGTTCTCATTTTCAACGATTTAAATGAATCACTTTCGTAAAAGTACTATCCTAAAACTGACAGAAAACTGAACAAACTATTCAGCGCTAAAAAGTAGCAGAAATGACAAGATTTATAAACGTTGAATTTCTCATCTATATCAATATACTGACAAGACTCTGCAATACGAAAACTATATAGAGCAATACTATGAAAACATTCCGTTTGACAATCGATCTACCAAGAACAAGTATTAGGACTGAATACTAGATAATGAAAGCTGTAAGTTTTATGGATTTAAAACAAAAATGTTTCTCCTGTAGAATTTCCAGGATTTTCGTGGTTTTTCCAATTAGCTAATCGAAATAGGTTTGAAGTGGCTTACCTGGGACTTCATAATTATTTCCAGTGCAGCTCTGTGCGCTGATGAAACCTAAAATCTGAAAGTATTTTGAGAGAATTTGAAATATATTAGCGAGGTTTTACCTTCCAGATGGGGCGCAAAAAAATGTAAAGAAACACGTCTTTCAAGTAACGAAAGCAAAATCTTAATTACTTACGTGAAAAATGAAGAACGCAACCAAAATCCTTGCGCAATGAGCCAACATTTTTCAAATTGCAAGAATCCTCAAGTATTGCGAGTCATTTTTTTAATCCACACCAAGGATATATCCCCCGATAATTTCTTTTTCAGCAGTTATGGTTTCCAGTCACACGATAGGTAATAATGCAGTGAAACAGATCCACCTCCTCTCTCAACATGATACAAAAATGGTGTTTTGTTAAGAAACTAACCACAAAGCAACGGGCAGGTGCCACTATGAAATTCCTAAACAAATTGTGTGGAGCTTTGCGCTCCCACTGAACAGGTTAAACTAATTTGACAGGCCATATTTACTATCCAATAGAAAACATAAGGGGTCTACTATCTTACAAGACAAAAGTCTTGAGATCTATCATATAAACAAAAAGTATCCCGCAGGATTGGGTTTTATTTACATTTCTCTAGCAGTTTCGATGGCCAACGCTAAAAGAAACGGTATAATTAAACCGAGATTTCAAAACAAAAATCTATCCTCAACATCATGCACGATAAAATTCAGAAAGCGAAACTCCAGGAAGTAAAAACCCTGGCATTCAATTCAAAGAGTCAATAGAATACAAAACAGAATATTTCAATTAGCAAAACTAGCTATATGACATTTTTTGGTTTGTACTAATAAACTAAATCTGAATTTTCGATGTTTAAACAACATATAGTCTGTAGCTCGAATCCTGTTGATTTGAATTAACAACAGAACAATTGTCTGAAATTGACTGGAAGTCACTAAAACTGTTATAACAAATGTCTCTGCTCTAAATTGTCTTGATAGAGGTGAGCTTATGAATATGGTACTATGTAAAAACCGTCTTTTATATTTCAACTATTTAAATTATTGTTTACTGTTTGTGAAATAAATATTTGTTTGCGGTTTAGTTCGGAGAGAAACGTTTTACTCTCTGGCATTATCCATTTGCTGGGCACGTACTAAATGCCCGATGATAAAACTTGCAAGGGCAAGTTCATTCGCTTTCAAACTTCAGTTCTAACTTCAAGGGTTCTAGTTTTCTTGTACGCTCAACCGTAGCACGACGGTATCAAGTTTATTGTAATTGTTAAAAATTGATTGCGTTTAACAAAATCTTAGTATATTAATGTCGTAGTTCTTCCTTAATTCTAACATCTCTGTCAACAAAGCGACTATATTTATCTATTCCAAATTCTACCTCCTTGATTTTGTAGTTTTGCCTCTGAACATACGCTACGAATTTGACCAAGCCGAATTTGACGTGTCAGTGTGGTTTTTGGTAGTACTTATAAATGCTCTTTGCTAATTTGGTCCGTTGTTTGTCATGCTATTTATAAATAATTCTTTCGGAGATGATGAAGGATACAATATATAAAATACGGTCAACTTCACAGGAAAACAATTCTTCAATCCAGTTATGTTAGAAACATCTCGTACATATCGGAAGCAACAAGCCTTCAAACGAAAGGGCGCAAATCTTCACAAGGCTTTAGGTATATATATCATCAGAACATTGAGGAAAAATAAACAGACAGCTGATTCTATAAATACATACACATGGAATGTCATTTGGTGAGTGTAAGTCGGTCAACTGTTTGTGGTAAGAATTTAGTTAACATTGCGCAGATAAATCGCGTCGCCTGATTGGCTAAATAGCATTTTCACGCATGCGCTGATATCACGGTTCTTCGGACTCTTTTTCTCAAACGTACGTTAATTAGCGCAGGAGGTGAAGGTTATTACAGCTTGCTAACTACCCCCTTTAAGCCGAAGCCAAAAGAGCAAGTTTTTGTTGGCAAGTTCCTTGACAAATTTATTTGTTCGTGCGGACGATAATAACACTAGAAAAGCCGATTTCCCCTTGACAGGTTTTATTTACTCGTGTAGATAAACCAGAGGGCGCTCGGCACTGCGATTCCTTGCCATATTTTCTTTGTTGCATCGTCTCGCAACTTGGCAATTTTTCCTTGACAAGTCTCCTTGTTTAAAAACTAACACGCCAGTTTTGGAACAATGAGACTTGTCAAGGAAAAATTGGTCAAAATTCTCCTTAAACACAGGCAAATAAAATTTGTCAAAGAAAATTTGCTTCTTTGGCGCAGCCTTTACCG
Source organism: Antipathozoanthus remengesaui (assembly GCA_025434805.1). Taxonomy (NCBI): domain Eukaryota; kingdom Metazoa; phylum Cnidaria; class Anthozoa; order Zoantharia; family Parazoanthidae; genus Antipathozoanthus; species Antipathozoanthus remengesaui. The sequence continues at coordinate 7,174 of JANSTR010192813.1, read as the reverse complement.
TCAATAAGAAAAAATAACGGTTTTTCCGATGCAGTACACATGCATGCACGATGCGCCAGGGAAAGTTTTCACTCAAAAAAGTAGACATAATTGTGCTTCTTAGTAAAATATTCAATAAAGATTCCAAGCATTCCGGAATCCCCCCTCTTTAGCCCCCTAAAAGTAATAAAGCTAGTAAAAAAAGGATCTGTGGAGAAAGTTTTGTTAGTATATAGTAACTTTGGAATCCCCCTTTTGGAAAGGCTAGCTACGACCCTGTTGTCAGTGTCTCATGCACACTCACTCTTTTCGCGCAGGTAAATTAACTGTTTTCTCGCCAATGACAATTGCCAAAGTTTTCTCGAATTCAAATTTGTTAACTCGTTGTTACAATCGATCAACTAATCAAAACATATCGTCCCGTCGGTGCCGGTTAACGAAGTCGGATCAGCTATTTTTTTGGTTTATAGGTGTTCAATTTATCCTAGCGCGCGAGGTATGCATTGGCGCTAAATGTTTCTCATTTAATGAAGAAAATGTCGTTATTGTGGCTAATTCATGGGATTAGTTCCAACAAGAGCACCTACAGAGCTGACATAGAGACAACTTTCCATCTTTAATATTCTTCTTTTATTTGGTCTTAAATCAATAAGGTTTCCCTTTGAAATAACAATACTTATTTACAATGTTTTAAGGTTAGTGAGTAAATGAAAGATATTTTAAAAGTTCCAGTAGTTATGCTGTTTCATGTTCAATTTTTACACTAAATCTCCTAAGTTATGTCAATGTACGAAAATCAGTCATTTCGAGTTTCCTAGTTGAAGATCACAACACGGGTAGCTCAAACTCCGAGTTAGTCTATATTAAATAGCCCGAGATTGAATTTAGGAGACTTTGTAGGGGAATTAGTTGTTCAAGCTTTTATTCAATAAAATTAAGAAATGAAACATCCTTCTTGTACTCACTTGTCTGTTGTATGTGTTTGTCACCTTCGACTTCAGATATCTCTATAAACAGTGTACAGAATGACCACAGATTTCACCAGGAGACAAACTGACATGCAGCAGACAAGTATGTGCAACAAAGAAGTTTTTGGATCTAAAAAATTAGAGTTTAAAGCTACTGCCACGAAACGTTCAGTAGCTGTAGCCTGATTAATGAGAAATACTTTGACACTAATTAGATTACGTCACCATGCATAAATTATGAGAGAAAAATATGCAAATTAGGTTTATATTTTGGAAATTGCATATTTTGAATGCACCACCACAGGTTTTTGGTCCCAAAAAAATCAGAGTTTTAAAGTTTTATTGCAACCTTAATTAGACTCATAAAAGTCCCTCTTCCCTTGGACTCATGGGAGTATCCCTCTTCCCTTGGACTCATGGGAGTATCATTACTACTATGGACTCATGGGAGTATCCCATTGGGAGCATCTCTCCTCCTATAGACTCATAGGAGTATCCCTCCTCCTATAGACTCATAGGAGTATCCCTCCTCCTATGGACTAATGGGAGTATCCCTCCTCCAATGGACTAATGGGAGTATCCCTCCTCCTATAGACTCATAGGAGTATCCCTCCTCCTATGGACTAATGGGAGTATCCCTCCTCCTATGGACTAATGGGAGTATCCCTCCTCCTATGGACTAATAGGAGTATCCCTCCTCCTATGAACTCATAGGAGTATCCCTCCTCCTATGGACTAATGGGAGTATCCCTCCTCCTATAGACTCATGGGAGTATCCCTCCTCCCTTGGATTCATGGGAGTATCCCTTGTATAGACTCATGGGAGTATCCCTCCTCCCTTGGACTCACGGGAGTATCCCTCCTACCTTGGATTCATGGGAGTATCCCTTGTATAGACTCATGGGAGTATCCCTCCTCCCTCGGATTCATGGGAGTATCCCTTGTATAGACTCATGGGAGCATCCCTCCTCCCTTGGATTCATGGGAGTATCCCTTGTATAGACTCATGGGAGCATCCCTCCTCTTTTGGATTCATGGGAGTATCCCTTGTATAGACTCATGGGAGCATCCCTCCTCCCTTGGACTCATGGGAGTATCCCTCCTCCTATGGACTCATAGGAGTATCCCTCCTCCTATGGACTCATGGGAGTATCGCTCCTCCTATAGACTCATGGGAGTATCCCTCCTCCTATGGACTCATGGGAGTATCCCTCCTCCCTTGGATTCATGGGAGTATCCCTTGTATAGACTCACGGGAGTATCCCTCCTCCTATAGACTCATGGGAGTATCGCTTCTTCCTTGGACTCATGGGAACCCAAGGCGCAAGCAACAACCACCATAGGCACTAGATTTGTAGGAGGTCTAGGGATGTGAAATTGTGAAAATTCGGGCTTCTAGAATTGCTAAAAATCTAGAGCAAAAGTTTACATAAATACAACTGCATATATGTATGAATGGATGCTGGGATCATATTTGTCACTGATGATTAGTACCACAAGCATCACCTGAAACCCAGAGATAACACATCTGGTGACAACATGCAAATGGAGGAAGAATGAAAGAAGGTTGGTTCTGCAGAATGAACTTGAGAAAGTGTCAGCTAATGTGAAACGCTGTTGGCATAATTGAAACTTATTGCATAAAATCATGTGAAGCAACAGCACTCAAAATATGTTAATGTCGGCAGTGATGTGCCAGACCTGGTTTTATTTTTAAAAGGTACAGCTGTAAACCCTTTTAAAAACAAAACTTCAGAAAACTTCTCGGGGCCTCCCAGACAACCAAAGCTGTTCTGTGGTCATTGCAGTAAACTATTTAGCACTTTTGGAATTCAAAATGACAGATCACTAATCAGGCTTAGTTTAGATTTTTCTAACCATCATATGCATGCATGCAACCTATAAATAATCATATTTCTTGTTTTATCTTAGTATATAATACGTATGTACACTACTTTGAAGAAATACACACTGAATTAATATTACCATTGAACCAAGGTAAATTTAAGTATACTGTATATGTTGTGGTTCAAATTTATCCTTGGTATAAATATTATTTTCCATAGTTTCAAACTGATTATAATAAAATATCATACTCCAAAACAAGTGGAAAACAAAAATTGAACCAACAATAAATTTAAATAGTACTACAAGATATATATACAGATCTACATACATGTACTCATTTACAAGTTGGTCAACAGACATAATTATTTTGCTAATGCCAAGTTATACTTGTCTTGCAGAAACACACAGTAAATTGTTAATTTAATTCTTAGTTTTGATGTACATGCAGCATTTCATTGGATTTGAAATTACTGTAGTTAATATCCAAGTTCCTGTAAGGATCTTGTTACTAGTAGATCAAGACCTGATCATATCCTGACAAGGTCTAGGTGGCTACAGTGTACTGAGCACTTTGCCATAATTTGGATTGTTGAGGTTTTAAAAACTATTCATTATTCTGAACAATCAAAGGCACCATTATCTACATATTACTGATATTGATTTTAATAAATACTTTGTTATTAATTAATTACTGTACATGTACCTAGGCTTTCAGCCAGAGGATAACACATATCAAACAAAATATACATCAAAAGAATGTTTCTTTAAAGCACCATTTATGTCATTATTGGTAAACAACCCACACCAAACCTGAATTCAAACTCATTAGCAATGATTCCTCAATTAAATGCCTCATCAGTTTAACGAACTTCTATACAATCAAGTCCTCTGTTTAACAAGCAATAGCCTACATGTAGGGCCTAGCCAAAGTTAAAAGCAAATGTACGACTATAAACCAAAACCTTTCCTATTACAACTGTGACGTCAGTAGATCAATAATTCCAAAAACTATTTTCTGCAGCTGAAAGAAAAATAAAATAGGCATCCGTCAGACACAAACTTTCATGCTGATTAAGCTTTCTGACAATACAGTAGATGTATAGTTATGGCCACCATGGTCACTCCAATCAACACCTATCTTCTCCTCACAGTATCAATAAAAAAATAACTTGCTTGGTGTTGAGAATATGAAAATTGATCATTCATCACAATCTATCTCAGATCAAAGATAAAACTCACCCAATCTATTAGTAGAGAATAATTAATAGAACTCATCATTTTTGCACTGTTGGAAGTGAAAGGGTTTAGTTACTGTATTTTTGTCAGCTCAAATTATGGTAGCAAAGGACAAAGTTATATCAACACCTCTGATCACTAGGTGATGTCTCTAAGTACTCCTTAACTACAATCAGCCAATAATCTGAAGTTTCATATAATTATTGGCTTTATCTAGTCCCATTTGTGATTTGAGCTTCAGATATCAACCTAATGATATACAGTACCTTAATTACACAGCTTTGTGCATATTTCTGAAAATAAAAAAATAAAAAGATTCAGGCTATGGTGATTGACTGACGTGGGCATGACAGACAGTGAATGCTTTTAATTAGTAAGCACACTGTATGGTACTGCACAATTTTGCATTTAGTTTTAAACATATCCATTAATTTTCCTACAGTACTGTATCAATACAAAACCTGCATGGGGGAAGGGAATTTCGGACTGAAATCATAAAAAATAAAAGTTGATTGCCCTGTGTTGGTCAAAAAATGTGAAAACCTAAACTGCATATGATCCACCATTACACTCACTGAGGTCTGAGTCAGCTTTTACACTAATATGTCAAATCCTACCCCATTACTGCCTCCCGCATGGTGCGAACTGAAAGATCACAATGAATTCACATGGACTGTCACATAAATTAAAATTTGAAGTCCTGTAAATTTTGACAAGAACTACATTTATATGTACATGTAATCATTATGCCACCAAAACTAAATACCCTATGCAGTAAATACCTTTTGTTCTAGTTTCATCTTGAGAAAATGTTATCTTCTTCGTCAGCGTCAAGTGCTTCCAGAAGCCAGTCAATCTGATGGCGTGTACTCCCATTCCTTTCTAGTCCATTTGGAAAATGCCGATATTCCAACAGCTTTGATCTTCTCCTCTCTTTAGCATCATCCGGCAATCCCAAAATGCACTGCAGTAAGCCAAAGAGGATGCAGTATACACCACACACACCAGCAGCACACCGGAACACAACCACTGGACCATAGAGCTGATACAGCAACGAGACCCCAACTCCTCCCACAAAGGTTCCAAAGAACTTGTACACCATCACAAATACTGTCTGCATTGTCTTCTCCATTCCATGCGGAGTCGCAGCCATTGCATATGACACACAGGCACGCCACATTGCAGTTTGCGAAAGTCCATGTAATAGTTCTATTGGAATTATAAGCCACTGGTCTTTTGTATAGGAAAAGCACAAGAACCGGCCCCCATATGAAAGCATTGACAAAAACATTACCCACTCCTGCCCAATACATCGGATCATATATGGTGCCAAAACATGCATGAAAAGTTCAGAAAATCCAGTTGTCATCAGAATTAGTCCCATTGCCATTGTCGATACGTTAATATCCTGCAAGTACCACATCATAAAATTGCTGTGCAATGACTCAGCAACACCTATTGCCCATAAGATAGAAAGAAAGCTCAATATATGAATATCACAACAGAGAAATTTACATGTACTAGCAAAGCAAAGGTGTCCTGGTGTCTTGTTGTCATAACTATGAAAAAGTGTTCCAAAAACAAATGATGTAACACCAAAAAAGGCGAAGATATAAAAATGCAAATAAAAACTGTTTCTTAGTCCCAGAGAGCAACCATAACAACCAATGACCACTGCTGTAGCTCCAGCACCAACCATAAAACCAAATGATCCCCAGACTCTATTTGTCATCATGCTGGTTCCCCTGCTCCACTGTATAATGTCTGATGTGAGACTGTCACCCAGGTTCTTTACTGGGGAAGATAGGAACTCAGCAACAAGCACCAAGATTATCAGAAGCTTAAAGGTTGGATCAATTCGAAAGCCAATCAATCCAAACCAAAAGTCTCCCTCATCACTTTTCCATGACGACACAGTCACAGACTCCACGGATGGTTTGGGCACCCTTAAACTCGAGTTTCCCTCATTCTGTTTTTGTTTCGAAGTGGCTTCGTTACTTCGGCGTCTCCGTGAAGAATCCAAAAAACCTGACAGGGATGCATCCCTATCGTACGAGTAATTTTGCGATAAATAATTCCGAATTTCGTTTTCCTTTTCAGTTTCAGGAGCAACAAATTGCTTTCTCAGTCCCGAATGAGAATTATTACCTTCCCCACGTGTGCTCACGATGAAGTGGCTTGAAGAATTTAATTCACTAATTCCTAAGCGATTAAGGTCGGTTTCTTTGCTTAAATCCGTATTCTTTGAGTTTGTGAAGTTGTCATTTCGTTTTATTGTGCATAAGTATGTTCCGAAAGCACTGTCGTCTTTGTTTACGAACCCAAGGGACACATTCAAACCAATTCCCGCCAGCAACATCAACAGCAAGAAGCATTTCCGTTTGTCGACTCTCTCTGCAACCGAACACCAAATCGGCGTGCTCCAAAACGAGACAAAACCTCTGCCAGCTCCAAGCAGCCCTGACTGGAACGCTGTTAATCCAACGAGACGAAAGTAAATGGGCAGAAATGGAATTAAACTCGCTACACTCGCAGAGTAAAATAAATTGAAGAACTTCGGTGCAACTAGAGAGCGCTTTATCAGCGACGAAGAGCTGTGTTTCTTCCACTGTCCCATCTTTTTTCCTTTGTTTTTGCGATAGCGAACGACGTTGTCGATACTCTGTGAAGAACGAATTTGTAAATGAATTATGGAGCAGCCACGTCAACAATGATCGCACTTCGAGACGGATAATTTATGGGTATCAGCTGAGATTCGACGAGAAGAGCGGGCAAGATCATCAAAGCGGGAAAAAATTAAATTCAGTGACGTATCTCGTTCCAGTCTCTCGATCCCAATCGGAGTCGCAATTTAAAAAAAAATTATTTATACCGTATGTACCACACTAATTTTAATATAGTACAGTGCTTGTTTTTCTTCACCATTCAGGGGGCACAGACAATGGCCCATTTTCGAACGCTTTTTAAAAATTGATATTTCCGGCGTTTTGTAGTGATATTCTCAGGGTCTTTCAATTCAGTGGAAACCCTTCCAATCAGGTGCGAGAAAGCGGGAAGAACTTGTTCTCATTCCCAGTCCCCAAAGCATGCTTTTTCTGTGCGCCATCAAAGTTCACGAGAACGAAAAATATGTCTGCCATGTC
>JANSTR010192702.1:0-15581 GCA_025434805.1 Antipathozoanthus remengesaui | reverse complement strand
TTGCACTCTGTACTACCTAATGACCTTAATGGAATGTCACAAATTATAATATATAGATTTGATATAACACTCGCTCTGCAAAAGCGTGTTCTCTCACTGCATAGATCATAGTTACTATGACAACTATTACGTTTTGTCGATTTCTTGGGAGAAACCAAATGGCATCCCAGTGCGACATCTTGGGAAAATGAAGAAGACTTTGAATGCATTATTCCCATTGCTGATTGAGTCTGCAACTATAAAGATCCTGGAAAAATCTGCACAAACTGTTTACCGAGCTCTCTGCTGTATATAGCTGGTCATGATTTGTAACTTGTGCGCGGTAGAGCACGCTGTAGCTTTTGTTTGTTGCACGCGCAGTTTGCTCTTTGAATCTTTTTAAATCCATTATAGACATGAACGGTTTGTTCTTTTCGCGTGCGCTACGCGTTGTTATTTACGGTTACAATTTTGTTTTTACTTATCTTTTACTACCGTTTGTTCGTGTTCAGTAACTGTGCTCACATGGTGGGTGGCTCCTCCTAAAATGTACTACAATCGATATAGGATTTAATGGAGCTGAAACCAATTGTAGAACTGCACACATTTTAGGTATCCTACTGATGGTCAGTAACTGATTCATGTTTTGTTTCAGGAACACGTAGTTGTCTGTTCAATTACAATTATAACAATTACCTCGTAATGCTCGCGTGCATTATAAGAGATATAGACCGCTCGAGAACCAATCAGAACGCGCGTAGTATTTTTGCCGAGTAATAAATGGATATAATGCACATACATGCCATTTTACAAGAGCAAACTTTTCAAGAACACCCAGGCTGAGATTTACCCCCCTCAGCGGATGTGCTCCTGGAAGCTTACGGAAAGATTTGTTGAACGTGTGTGATTATTTTGAGTCAACGAACTGTATGATCAGCTGTTAATCTCACAAGAGATCTTACCAATATTACAAAGTACCGCGATATTGTATTTATAAAACATTGAGATTAGTGCCATTAACGTACGTGACTAATTGATATTTACGGTGATCTGGAGTTCGTTAATTGAAAACTGGTATTTTTAGACATACGTGTACGAAAGTTGGTTCTAAGTAGTTCGCAGTTTGATGTAGCGAGAAGTAGAAGTCGCTAGTAAAGGCCAACAAATTTACTACCGATAATAAAGAGTAAAATCCTTGGAACCTTGTCTCTACCAAGTCATTGAGTGAGCTACCAAGTGGTGGAGAATCCTTGGTAAGTAAATTTGTTTCTTGTGGTTCTGACGGCCGTAATGTGTACAACCTGGTGAAGAAGAGAAGACGCTGTTAGAAGACTTCAAGAAGAAATGGGAATGATGGGCGGTGACGCCCGAACACTGAGTTTATCTGGGTTAAACCATGTAGTGGGGACTCTAGCCATTCAATGTTTCTTCCTTCTACTGTGTTAGTGGGCAGTTAACTGTTTTATTGAAGTTTATTTTGACGATTTCTTCTTTTTACGATATTTATATGTATGATATTGTTGCGTGTTTACTGTTTCCATATAATTAAATCTGGGCAAGTCAGTCGATAAGACAAATTTTTCAAACTGTTGACTCGATCAAAAGCACGTAAACTGGCGGCGAACAGCGCGGAAACATCATTTTCAGAGGAATCTAGTAAACCACCTTCCCCAACCCCTAAAAGCAAAAAAGGAATATCTTTATTGAAACGGTTCAAATGCCTTGGGAACTCCCACCCTGAGGTACCCAAAACACACACTGACCATTGTTCTACTGACGAGGAAGCGAGCTTAGATTCATTAGAAATAGAATCAGATACGGATGAAGATACAGCAAAGAAAGAGCGAAAAAGAAGAGATAGCGCAAGGCGGATATTTACCAACGGTCTCCCAGAAAATAAAAATGGAAGAAGAAGAAATAAATAACGCTGTTGTGAAGTTTCTTGATAAATTCTCACAAATCGGAGAGACAGATGAGACACGCCTAGCAGTGTTAGAACAGGCAGTGGAGCAGAGCTCAGATAGCATTAAGGTGTCTCAACACATTGGCGTAAAACTCCCTATTTATGAGGGCGAAGAGAAAGATGGCATTCACCAGTTTTTGGCTAAATTCAAGCGCGTCGCTGATTTTTGCGGTTGGGCTGCCGCGAAACGAACAAAGGCTCTCCCACTAGCACTCGAAGGCCACGCAATAATCTGGTTCAATGCATTGCCAAACGGCGCGAAAATGTCTTTTGACGAAATCGAATGCGCATTAAAACAAAAATTTGACCCGTCAGCAGCACAGTGGTGCTTGCGACAAAATTTGGGACAGCGCAAACAAGGAAAACTTGAAAGCATTTCGGACTACAGCGCCGATATCCGACGCTTATGCCACCGCCTACATCTACCAAAAGCAAATTGGGTTCATGTTTTCTTGAACGGTTTGCTACCGCAATTAAAAAGCTATTCTGTATTGCAAATTCCAACGACCGGGAATCGGCAGAAAACTTGGCACTACTTAGAGTCAGTTCTTGAATCTGAAATAAGCCAGCCGAGTTTGGGCATGAAAGAATTGAAAGGCCTGATTGCTAAGATGTCAAAACCTCTCTGTCGGAAAACAAGACTAGTGTTTCAGCTTTTAGTACATCACGGCATGCCACGTATAACGCATGCGCACGTCAAACCGACTCCGTTAAACCTGAGTTTCGCGATATACGACAGCAGTTGCGCGTTTTGACAGATCAACGCAGCACCTTCCAAGCACCACGAAATTCGTTTGATCGCAACACTCCCTCGCGCTTTGGGAACAGCAAATGCTTCAACTGCGGCGCATTTGGCCATCATGCCGTTAATTGTAATCGAACTGCCGTGAAGGATCCACGAATCCCATCTCAGTACTGCCAAGTTCAATCAAATCAACACCCATCACAAAATTTTCGTCGAGGACAAACTCCTCGGTTTAATCGTAATTTTTCGAGAAACTAGGGAAGGCCTCTGGCAACCTTCCTTATGAAAATCGACTAAGGGCCATTAAATCACACATTTACTCTAATCAATCTTTTAATAAATTTAAAACCCATCGTAAGACACTTCGACGCTTTGCAAACTACAAACCAAAAATCGAACAAGGGTCTTTTCATGATATTCATAACTATTCTAACAATTTGAACACACTTTAAAAGGCTCAAAACGAACTACCAAGTAACGTCAATCAAAGACGTGATTAAAACAGGATACCCGCAAAGAAGCTAAAAGTTTTTTAGGTGCTATGGGTGATATTAGTCCAGTCAATTTGCAGACTGACCCGGAACTAATTGCAACAAAAGCTTTCTGTTCGAAAATATTTCGGAAATGATGAGTTATTGAACATATCAAAAGTCCCCAAACATCTGAGCACGGCAACACTGTGAAATTTAGTAAAACACTAAGGAGCTCCCTCAAAGTAACATGAAAACCAGGCTTGAACCGGAAAATGCAGCTTCTTGTGTCGCGTATTCATGCAAAGCTGTTGTAATTATATATTTAATCCACAGAAACTAAGAAAAAAAGGCAAAAATACATCAAAATCCGTGTCCTAGCTTCAGCTTTTATGAAACGTGCTTTACCACGACATAAAGCCAAAACACCGATCCTACAGACGCGTACAAATAATCCTGTTTAGCCTTCTAACACATTTATGGCAGTCAAGCATAATGCTTTCTTTGTTTATTGCTACTAGAAAAAAACGAAGAAGTCGATTTGACTTTGATGGCAAAGTTAAATCTGTTTGCTCTAACATCAAAATTGATTGGACCCGGCCTAACAGCATAGTCCAAAGCGACGGTTTTAACTACTCATCCTGTCCATCGTCACTGTCATCAAGAATGGCAGTGATATTTGTACATGAGGTGCCACGACATTGTCCACATTCTGGAGAACAGTCTGGACCATGTTTGCGGCAGCTGCGCCTTGCAGACGCAGAGTCCGTTGCGCAGTTGCAGCGGATTATCTTGAACAAGGACTCGGGAGAGGCTGGTAGATCAGTGGTCACAAGAACCACCTGGTTACTGCTAAGTTTCCAACCCCAGTCTTCAAGCTGCATTCCCTCATCAAGACACTGCCACTGTTTTACCTGTAGAAAGACTCTAAGGCTGCGGTATTTGACTGCTGCGAATGTTGGGGGAAGGTTCTGGGGCTGTATCTGTTCGCCTCTGGTTGCCACTTTTTCGTAATAGCGGCGGTAGCGGAGGCTATCGAGGCTCTCACCCTGTTTTCCACCATACAGCACCACAAGGGCGTTCTCTCCCGCTGTCACAATCTCAACCTGACTTGATCCCGGGAGGTTGAATACCTTCGCTTGACCTTGGAATTGGACGGATTCATCAAATTTTTTAAGCGACGCGGCTTTTCCAATTCCGTTAGGGCGAGATGTCGCATCGCAACCCAGAATGGCATGCAGAAACAACATGTGCCAAACTGCTGGGCCAGTCTCCCTTTTCAGTTTCAGCACGTTCCACACTCTACTCTCTCTGGTTGGCTTTTAGTTCTGGCCAAAAGTATAAGTCGTGGCAATCTTCTCGTGCATGATAGCAGAGGAGAACGAAGAGATCTGAATCATCCCCTACGAGCACTGTGAGATGCGTCACGGCAGAGTCAACAGCTGTTTTGACAATTAGTACATCTGCATCACCTTAATTGAGCTTGCAATGTGTGACAGCCACTTTCTGACAAATGGCGCCGTAATATGACAATGAACCGCTTCTTGTTCTCTGTGTTGGTGAGGAATATCTCCTCTTTCTTTACCGTTACTTTCATCCCATCCTGGAAGGTTACGGTTGCACTCCCCTTTCCCGCTGAGCGCCTCTGGTGGGTCAAACTCTTCGTAGACGGTTCATTGCTGTAGACGAAAAACAGAACTGTTGCTTGGTTACCGTACTTTCTCAAGACATACTGGCAGAAGAGGCGGCACCCTTCCTGTATGTTGCTTGTCGTACCCATGAAACCCGGTGAAGAAGAGCACCCCCATCGAGTACGTAACGGACGCTGCTTGTTGGGCCTGACTTTATCAGCTGATAGCTTTGTCCAAACAGCATCAGCAAGGGTTGCTTTCTGAGGCCGGCGCAGGGTAAATTGGGTGTCGAACAGCACTGCTAGGTAGCTCCACAGCTCATGTTTGAAGATCTCACCCAGGTCATCAGAGTTCATGCAGCCTATTAATAACCGCTGGAATAGTAGTTGCGGATCTACATGCACTCTTTCATCCTCGACTCGTATGGATAATCTTGTAGCAAGTGTCACTGCTTGTTCCTTGTGTCTAAATGTGTAGGAAATCGTCGACTTTCCATTCATTCACGACAAAATCTTCTGCCCTTTTTCACAGGCCTCATCGGCGTCAATAGAGTCATCAACACTGACACCAGTCATGATGTTCTTCAGGAGTCGTTCCTGTGCAAAGGGGTTTTTCCATCGGCTAGCGTTTCCAAAACGGCAATCGCATCCTTCATATCACGCTTCTGTCTAGCGGTCGTCACGTCCTTGTTTTGTTCTTTTGAATCGTACCTGACTCCCGTTAACTCTTGCATGGCAGAGTTGGTTTCGGCGCAGGTGGGCATTGATAGAAGCCAAGTAATTCGCTCTTGTTCCGTCTTCCCACTTCCCCGTGTCAAGCCACCAGTCGTCTTCAAACTTCTCATCAAGACTTGCTCGATCTCAAGGTCCGAGGATAGTCCCGCCCAAAAGCAATTACTTCTTCTCACTACATGATTCCCATACAGTGGAAAGTGTTTTTTCCATCTAAGGTTCGCAGATTATCGTCTACGTTGTCAGCTACAAAATGTACAAATTCTCCCCCATATCCCGGAATACCTGTTCCCTGATCTACTGCTGCGTTCTTTTTAAAAGAAAGCACTTCTTGGTAGGAACTGCAAAAGCCAAGGCGATGAAGAGTCTCAATGAGAAACCGTGATGCGAAACTGTGATGCAGCTGAACAGCTAGTCCGACCTGTATGAGGGCAAGTACACTACGCGGCCTCAGTTGCCGACTGGACAATGGCCTGTCCTATGGATGCTACCTTCAAGACGTTTTACTAACTAGAATTCCTTTCAGAAACAACTTCAGCGAAGAAGGCAGGAAATCAACTTCCTTTCGAATGTCAGTCTCGATGGACGGATACTTCTCACTACATGTTGAAACAAGTTTTACGTCGTTCTTAATTAGCTTTAGCTGCAGCTGTGATGATATTCGTCTTCTCTAGCTTAGGATCATTGTTTCTTTGCTGCATGTGAAACTCATCGACTATTGATGCTGCCGTTCTTCTCAAAGTTACTACATTCGCCTTTCCGTTCAAATTTGTAATAATAACATTTTTTCCGAAGTAATTTTCAACTCTTTCTTTCATGTAGCGGTTGCTATACGTGTTATTAGCTGACTCACCTAGGACCTCCTGCATTTTCCTAACTAAATCCAAAACAGTTATCTGCTCGTCCTTAGTTTCCTGTAAATAGTGCACAACCTTTCGGAAAGCTTCGGTGACTTCTTCGTCTCTTGGTTGTCCAATTCTGCGTTTCTTTGCGCTTGACTGGTCAGGCGAAAACTGCTTTGGCATTTCCTTCTTTGTTCTAAAGTTAGTGTTGCATACATGGTGATAAATGGCATCTGCTGTCGGAAGATCACGGACATGCAGGACTCTTGCGTGCACTACCCCAGCCCCGTCATCACCCCTGTCGTCACGGGCACTAAGCAGGGATTTCTGTAGCTCTAACGTACTTGCCCTGCACACCATCCTTGACCTTTTTCTTTCTTCCTCTTCGTCAATCTCACACTCGAAAAAAAGCAGTCCGTCTTGAAATCAAACTGTCGACCTTGTAAACTATTGTGTCAATGAAACAGGCGTGGGGTGTGTTCACCCTCTCATGTGATCTCTGGGACTTTCTCATACACTTGTGTACTGTATCACCAAATACAACAACAATTGTATCTCCTCGCATTTTGCTGGCCTCATCCAAGCCGTCAATCCCTTTTTGGGTGAGTACTACGCCTTTATCTTTGACTTCCTCTTTACATATTGCACACACTGTGTTCATTACGTTTCGCCTACAAAGAACACCAACCACCCAGATTAGAAGTAAATTTTAAAAACTTTTATTCTTGTAGTTTAGTCTGAGAACAATAACTATACTCTTCTAAATTACACGTGTAAAAGCTTTATTGATCTGGGCCCTGGATTTCTATTTAAAAACTTCATTCGAATGTCTTCATACTATAGTGAAAATATTGAAATACATGTCTTTGTTCCACAAGAGATAAAAGTCCATATCTTAAGTGCATACAATATCGAGACAATACGAATACGAATACATGTAAATGCGTCAATGAGAATCGCAAATCTCTAAATACCTGAGACAATGAGAATCGTAAATTTCTATAACGTATATATTTATATATATCAGTATATATGTAACCTTGACGCGTAAAAGCTATATATTGGAAAATTAAACTGAAATTCATAATAAATACGTTACCATTCAGAGGAATAGTTTTTATGCACCTAGCATGAATAAAGACTGAACCTGTTCGTGTTCTTCGTGTGTGTTCATTTCATGTCCTAAAAGTGTTCAGCAACGCTCCAGTACGGTCGGAGTTAGTTGAACTGATTCGATCAGGACTGTATTTCCACGCTCTTTTATTTGACGCTCGTGCTCATACAGTTACAATCTCAATACACTCTTTTTTATAAAGTACAATTTTCTACTGGTATATATATAGGACAAAACTACGCTGGATACATGTTGGTATGTACAGTATTTACGCGAAGCTAAAGGCGGGACTAAAAAGGAATAAGGAACAAGTATTACAGTTCTCCTAGGTATACAAAGTCCGCGGAACTGTGAAGGAATTTGCCTTTACGCAGCCGCTCCTCCTCCTAACAATTATTTGAGTTACTATGGTCACCTTTGAGTGACTCAGCACGTTACTGTCATCGTGGTAACAAGATGGCGTCCAATCAATTTTCAATCTGGCAGCTTTGAGCTCGAATTTCGAGCACCGGTGGCATGTTAAAGTTCAGAAGTTTTTGATTTTCTTTCCTTTCCTGGCTTGTAGGGCAGACAAAAACAAGATTAAAGAAAAATTACCAACTAAAATTTCTACCGATTTCCAACAGAACAACATCGCCAGATTCGGACTCAATGACTGACACTGGTTGACTCGAAGCAGTGAAAAACTGATAAAATCACAGACTCCAACTTGTCTCTTACTCCTGTACGGATATATGCTATGGAGTTATTCCGTACTGTATGCAGTGTACTGTTGAACAAAGGTAAATTAAAAGAACTGTTTGTACTCGAAATAAAGTTATTTTCTGCCCTGCGCTGATTGGGTGTTTCAGACGGGAAATGACGTCACCAGATTACCTGATGAAGGCGTTTATTTAAAGGTGCGTTTACTGCAAGTACAAGGTTGTTTGTTTTAAAAAATAGGGGTTATTAGAGGCTGGCGTTCATCTGCGATAATTTTTTCAGTACTAGTATGGGCGTTTATTAAAGAGGCCGTTCGCATATCAAAGTATTTTAGAGGGGGCGTTTATTACAGGGACTTTAATTAGAGGGCCATTTATTTAAGATGACATTCAATATTATGGGGCGTTTATTACAAGGCTTATTAAATTAGGGTTATTACAGGCGGCGTTTATTTGAGAGAAATTTTTAATAGTATGGGCGTTTATTCAGTAGGGAGAACGTTCACATGTTCAAATTATGCACTAGCCAATGTAAACCCCGACCTCCCCCACTCCGGGGATAGGTGGGGCATTAGCACTGATGACTTGCAAAAGTGGCAAAATTCCCCACCTACTGGGGCAAGATGACTGGTCAAAACCCCCACTAAACGCCCACTAAACCCCTACTAAACGCCCACTAAAGCCCCACGTAAGTGGAGTAGTTTTATTCCATTTTTGCACTCCTCCAAGTCTTGCCAAAATTTGCTAAACCCCCACCCCTGGGGCTTGTTCAAAAGATAAATCCCCACTTATGCCCCATCTATGCCCCACCTTTCCCCGGGGTGGGGGGGGGGGGGGTGGGGATTTTAATTTACGGGGGGATTTTTTGTTTTTTGCGGGGGCCATTTTTAAAACGCCAATTATTAGGGGGACGGTTATAACAGATAGGCATATTACAAGGATATTTATTAGAGGGACGTTTATTACAAGGACATTTATTTGAGGGACGTTTATCAGAGGGGCATTTATCACAAGGGCATTTATTAGAGGGGCGTTTATCAAAGGGGCGTTTATTACAAGGACATTTATTTGAGGGACGTTTATCAGAGGGGCATTTATTACAAGGATATTTATTTGAGGGACGTTTATCAGAGAGGCATTTATTACAAGGACATTTATTAGAGGGGCGTTTATCAGAGGGGGCGTTTATTACAAGGTCATTTATTTGAGGGACGTTTATCAGAGGGGCATTTATTACAAGGACATTTATTTGAGGGACGTTTATCAGAGGGGCGTTTATTTGAGAGGGCTTTATTTGGGGGCGTTTATTTAGAAGAGGCGTGGGATAGCGTTTCACAAATTTAGATAAACCGAATTTTGCCGTCCACCTCCATCGTCCGGGCTTTACTACATGCCCTTAGGTGCTATGAGTGATATTGATTCTGAAAATAACAAATGTTTTAATATTGACGAGGAGATTAATATAAAGCGTTGGCCAACGTAGAGACTTAAAACACTAAAAGTTATGTTGATCTTTTGGGTATTGAACATATTAATGTCGACAAAGATATTGTCAATGTGGGAACTAACAACAATCAGAGTATGTAACATCAGCCAGAATGGCTACCTGTTAATCACACAGGATTATAAAGCCAAAAGTGACCCGTGTGTCCGTCAGTTGAATATACTCTCGAGTTCAACTACACTGCAGTTTATAAAAGAAAACCTCGAAGTTACTGACGAAGCCTCTGATAAAGTAAACAAAGAAGTCGAGGTAAAGCAACATAACTTGGTAGGTTCTTGGTGCCTTATAACTTTACTTTTTCCTATTTTCTATCAGTTTCCACTGGCATTTATTGCTGGAATTTGTATATCCTTGCTCGTATTTTTCGTGACAGTAACGAACGATTATCAACAACCAAGACACGAAGTGTTGAAGTGATAGCTACTGTAAATTGTTTATATTTAAACGGAAATGTCGGACACACATCGGTGAAATTTTTAGTAGATACCGGAGCTGCAGTGAGCGTATTTTAAAATTTCTACTGATTTCTGGAAACAACTCCCTGTTGGGCAATGTCCTATTAATTGCAACGATAATGCTACCGATATTAAAACTGTCAGTGGAGACTCACTAAAAGTTAAAGGAAAAGTAGATCTCTCTTTTGCGATTCAAGATCAGACATTTACCTTTCCATTTTCTGTTATCAGTGGCATAACTTACGATGGAATTTTAGGTCGTGACTTTTTTCAGAAGTTTCACTGCCATATTGTCATTAATATGCAAATTGCAAATTGCAAATCACATCCCCCGAGTTTTCTCTTTAATCGTTTTAAAATCTTTAATTGGGATACTTGCCTTTAGAAGCTAATATGGCAATGGCGGTCAGTCAGTGCAGGTGGGTTACAGTGCAATAAAAATAAGAATGTTAGGAGTGATTTACAGTGCAGATAACAATACTAGTATGGTGCCACGGTGTTGGTGAGTGTAGCTGATACAGTTTAATGATAATACATATTACTGACTTGGGAGTAGAACGACGACGTGGAGTTAGCATTTACGACTGAGGGAGGGAGAGAATTCCAGTAGGGAACAGTTCGTACAAAGAAAGATAACTTGTAAGAGTCCACGGAGGTGCACGGATGGATGAATGTTCGATGATGTTGCTGGTTTGCCCTGGTTCTTCCATTCGTGGGAACGAGTTCCGGGGGGAACTGGATGATAACTGCTCCACTGTAGATCTTGTAAAACAGTGTCAGGTCATGCACCGTACGGCGAGACTGGAGAGATGACCAACCAAGTTCCCTGGTCATTTGTGTTACGCTACTTGTGCGGCTGTAGTCACCGCGAACAAATCGGACGGCTCGTCTTTGATAACTGATCTGGGTAGCAACCTTGATGATAATCTGTACCTGTTGATAACTGATCTGGGTAGCAACCTTGATGATAATCTACTGCAAAATGACTTAATGGCAATTAGAGTATACCAACACTCAAATTATAAACGTAACCTAAGGGAAGAACGCGCACTGTACTATTTACAAAGAACAAATTCCAAATCAATCGTATAATGCAACTAGACACCAGAAATATGCAGAATAAGCCGGAGGTGAATTATATAGGTGTTCTAAGATTTTTTGACTCTCTTGAAGTCCATCCAAGTAGACTTAAACCCTTGTGATAACCCATCCTTGTCTGGGGGGCTAAAATAGACTCCATACTCAACACCCGTGTGCTCAACTAAGCAGTTGCTGCTGGCAACGGGGCGAGATCGCAATATCAAAGGGTCGCCGATATACGACAGTGTCACAGACTTCTCCAGTTTGTTGGCATCAAACGCTAAGAGAACGCCTTTTTCAACGGAGATTGTGTATGTTAACGTATCCACGACGCCTTTGGTTGGATCCAGGGATGTGCCATGAAACTGGCCCAGAAATGGTTTGGGGTCGATAGGGAATCCCTCCACTTTATTCTGTAGCTCAAATAAGGTTTTGTTAAATGCGGGCAGAAAGACTGAGTAGGCCAAATAAGCTGCATCAACAGGAGGCAAAAACGATGTGCCAGGACTCATACTCATCAATATGTTCATGCCAAGCTGTAGCTCTGGGACCACAGATGTGAAGGCGGTGTTAAAACCAGCTTTGCCAGCCACAAGGAAACCCTTGATAAAGCGCATCTCCCACGGCGCACCCCACAGATATTCCCCTCCTCTGGTGATGTAATCAGGCTGCAGCATCTGGCGTAGTGTCTGCTCCTGAGACACAGCACACCAAAGAAATAATTAGCTATCTTGTTGAATGTTGTTAACGTTTCTATAATATGAGGTCTAACATGCCAAATTTTGAGTATAACGAGCTACAGATGTTCTTAACTTGAAAGTCCAGAAAAATGAAAATATATTTTTCCGCTCTATGATTTCGAATGTAAAATACCTTGAAGAGATTTTGCTTCCCAGGTTGCGTAAACATTATACCAAGTTTGGTGAGATCCTCCAAGGTTGAGTACATGTCCGCCGCCGGCCCAAACCAACCGAAGTCTATAGGGAGCATGGGTATAGGTGCCATGTTGGGCACGGCCGGTGTGCCAAAACCACTTCTCGTCATCCCTAAGGGACTCAGGATGTTATTGGTGGTCCACTCCTCAAATGTCGTCTTCCTCCTGAAAATGGCAAACATTACTTAATTTCTTCTGACAATAGAATAGTTTGGAAATGACAACATCTAGTACAATACCATTTCTGTGTTGCAGTATTTTGTTAAGTTTTCTTTTCTATTTATACTTATTTATTATTTTCTCGGTATAACCTTAGCTTTATGCCAACTCCCTTTCTAAATAGTACTTACCAGTTGTTGGTCAACTCCATTAATATTAACTATTTCTGAATAGCTTTATTTGAGTATGTCACAGAACTAAATGCATTTAGGTGGATGATAACCTTAATAGGTCTTAACTACTCAACTTGGGAAAGGCTAGTGTCAGTGAGCCTACGGTTTAACTTCCTTATTCGAGATCTAGTTGACGCGAAGGTTTAACCAGTTTCAGATGTCATAGCGAAAGCAGCAAGACCCTGAATATTGATCTGGCCGGGAACTGGAAACCAGTCTTCGGCACTAAATTAAATGTCACATGGTAATAATGAATTGACAGAGAAGACCCAGGGCATATATCAAACAGTTCAGCAAACGAAGATGTTGACTTAGTTTAAGAAGGGACATTTCAGAAGATTCTAAATTAATTAAAAACAGAAAAAGACAGTAGAAGCTTCCAAGTTGGGAAAGAGAACAACGGGACCCGGGACATATATGAAACAGTTGATTAACAATACAAACACAGTAGAAGCTTTGAAAGCTGAATTTATTATGAAAAAAGAATATCTAATCTGAAGAAAGGACACACGAGAAAGAAAGAGAAAACAAAGGTTATTGTCAACTGTTACAATCTAAGCCTTTGTAGTAAAAGAGTTGAAAAGTCCACAATCTATCTACAGGTTTTCATGGCAGCAACAATTCTAAACTAACTTAGATTTGCTTTACAAACAATTGTCAGCCTGTCATCAAAATTGTCTAAATAAAGTCAGTGTTAATCACTTGAGTCTTTGCGAAAGGAAGTAGTACTGAAGGACCACGGTAGATCCTGAATACCAGTGCGGTGCTCTAGCAGCTGAGCCGTACGGTCAACACTGGAAAGGCCACGGTGGGATCCTGAATACCAGTGCGCTGCTCTACCAGCTGAGCTGTACAGTCGGCACTGGACGGACCACGGTGGGATCCTAAACAGATACCAACTACAAAGCTTTTTAAATGTATGGTTCTTAGGAAGTTGAAACGAAAATAATCTAGACACAAACTAGTTCAATATGGCAAAGTTATGAGGTTGAGTCTGCGTATTCTTTGGTCAGCCTGATTGCGTATAAAAAAACTATTGTCAAAGTTTTGTTTTGCTCATAGACTAGGAAAGACTAGGTTTCACGTTAGATTACGATTACCTCCACCTAACGTCTAACGCAAAAATTAAATTGTATGATATACAAGCATTCAATGAAAAGCATTTGGATGTACCTCCTCTACTACGCAACTAATAGTTTTTAAAAGAAAGAAAAAGAAAAGACAAATCAATGAAATATAAGCATAAAGAAAAAATAAAGACGGGGTAAAATAATAAGAAATACCACATAAAATAACATTCGCCAGAGTACAATATCGATGATTGGCACTGCTTGACTATATAAACTAAACTTTGTACCTAGCAAGACAAGGTGGCGACAAACACAGGTCATAGTAACGATACCTTTCGGTCAGCAGTCTCCCCAACAGCACATAGGCCAGGTTGCTGTAGGAGGGGTAAGTCCCAGGCTCTATTATTAAACTTTTCTCCCGGAGCAATGCCAGCTGTTCGGAAGAGTTTGTGTTTGTGCACATCATAGCGCAAGGAGCTTCACGCGGCAAACCAGACATCTGCAAAAAAAATAAGCACGGAAGCTGTTCTAGAAAACTGTACGGAAGCTGTTCTAGAAAACTTCGACATACACGTATACGCGGTTACTCAACAAATTGATAAAAAGAATAGAATTAATTTCCGTACAATAGAAAGGAGTCCAAGTTTTCATAGCTGAATAAAAAAATAAGATTTAAGACTCCGAAAGCACTAGAACAAATTACTTTAAGCGTGACGCGGTTACACAGGGAAAAAGCGAGTCGCAGGCTCTTTGCCAAAGATGCATTCTCTGCCATGCGCAGTGAACCGTGTTGTGACCTCGTGTGCGATTCCCACTCTTGTGTCTGTCCACAACTTCTGAAGTAGTTGACTATATATAAAGAACAGTGTGTCCATATCTGTTTTATCACAGTTTCTAAGTTCTTGGATTAATGCTCTTCATACTTAATATCTTTATTTCTCACCAGAAGGTCAATGTTCACATACTCGCGGTACGTTCGCATGGCCATGCGCTTTGTAGGTTTTATCCATTGACTTCAGGCTGTTCAGGATAGTTCCAACAATAATGGACGATATTCCCATTTGGAGTCTTGGTGGACAGATTTTAACCCATAGAACTTCAAAGGTTTGGACCATATATAATATCAAATCCATCCCTTTCATGCAAGGAGGATTTGGATGAAGCTGGTTTAATCGCCCTGTCTGATTGCTATCAACTACTTACTGACAAGTTTTTTAACAAGGTAACTACAGACAGGGAAAAGAAACTGCACCACCAATTACCAGCAGAAACACCTGTCACTATCGGTGTTACCAAAATCTGGATCGGATCGGATGATCGGATCGGATCGGATGATCGGACGGATGATCCGATCTGATCTGATCCAATAATCCGATCCGATCCGAGGATCAGGTTTTGGTTACACCGTGTCACAATAAGCTAAAGCCCGGTTTCCATATAATCACTCCCGTTGCTACAATCGCGAACAAAATTATTGTGCAACTTGAGTGATTTAATGCAAACCGTGGCGTTCGCGACAGTAGCGACGGGAGCGATAGTAGCGATTGCAATCGTTAGAATCGCTTATGTTCTATCTTAGTGATTGTAACGATGGGAGTTTCGCGACAGGAGCGATGGGACCGATAAATGGAAACCTGGGGTAGAAATCAGTTGCGATTGTAGCGTTTGAGCACATCCCAGAATCCACTGCACTGCATGAGCGCTGGCTTTTAAGAAAATGGCGTCACAGTTCGTAGCGATTATACAGAAACCTAAGATAGCTCCCGTCGCGCCAATCGCTCCAGTCGCAATTTTTTTGTCGCGACTGTAGGATGGGAGCGATTACTTACTACCGTTTTCATTGCTACGCGAGCTTTTGGAGCCCATTTCGGTCTGGAGTTTGGTTTTGGACTTCCGTCAATCAAGACTTTGTTGTATATATTTTTGCGTGCCGCAACCAATCACGATCCACGAATTTCAGACATGTTGAT